>JASGAU010379776.1:0-17695 GCA_030220045.1 Australoheros facetus
ACATTAAATTCCAGTGAAATATATTTATGTTTGTGGTTGTAATGTGACAAAATATGGAAAAGTTCAAGGGGTATGAATACTTTTGCAAGCCACTGTAATAGTCAGGTGATTGTGGGGGCCAGTCAATGCTATCAATTTCTTAATCCTCCAGGAACTGCCTGCATACTCTCGCCACATGAGGGCCATTGTTGTGTAGTCAGAGGAACCCAGGACCAACTGCAACAATGTAGGGTCAGACAGTGATTTCATTCTAATACCAATGGCAGTCATGGTGATATTGCATGTAAAGCAGAGGTCCCCGACCCAAAGGCCACGGACCGGTACCAATCCGTGGGTCATTTGGTACTGGGCCGCACTGAAAGAATAAATAAGTTTCAGTTTTATTATATGAGTCTAAACAATGTTTTATTTTGAAAAATGGGCAGATTCTCTCCTTTACATCTGTCTATGATTCACTCATGACGCGTGTCATGATGCTTGTCTCGGTCACGTGATATGTTACCACTAAAATTAATCCCACAAGCTTCACTGGTTCCTGTGCCTGTCTAACGAATTAGGTTGGTTTACCCACATAATGCTCGTATAGAGCGCTGTGAGTGCTAGAGTTGAAAAGCACTATATGATAACTAGTCCAGTTACCATTTATAGTCAGGATAGCGGTGAGGCGGGATAGTGGTGAGGTGGACCCAGCCAAGCATTAAGCTAACACTCTCCAGCGCATGACACAGTAGCTCTGCAGTCACTCTCTGTTTAAACCAAAGCTTCCTGTTACTGTAGGGGTTCTGACAGCATATTGATGTGTGCCGACCGATACTTAGTGAGGCCGGTCTCAGCCAACCCACAAGCTAGCAAAAATGAGTTGCAGAGGAACAAGCTCAGGGCTCACACTGACTCCGTGTTATGGTGATTTGTATTTTTCGTGCACTTTTTTTTTTTTTGCGGTGTATCTTATTTTGAATGCATATTTAAATGTTACCATGGCGACCAGAGAGCATTGGAGTCAGAGAGGATGTTACTTATGTTATGTTATTGGGATGATGTTACGAGGATGCTGCTGATAAAGTTGCATATGAGTAGGGCACGTCAGCCCTGGCTGAATGAAACTACCCGTGCTCTCAGACGTGAATGTCGGTGAGAAAGTGGAAGAAGGACAAACTCCAGGTGTCTTTAGGGATCTTGCGTGACTGTTTATCTGAATATCAGAGGACTGTAAAATCTGCTTTTCTGTCTAACCTGATTCCCAGGAAGAGTCACAAACCTCGAGTGCTTTTTAATATTTTTAACTCTGTTATTAACCCCTGTGACACTGTACCCGTGGAGGCTTCTTCTGCACTTTGTGATCAGTTCTTGATACACTTTGTTGATAAAATCTCCTCTTTAAGGTCTTCACACTCACACGCTGTTTTAGATCAAGATTCACATTTTCAATGCTCAGCTGGTTTTCAGCAGTTTGAGCCAGTGTCTTTTTCAGTTTTAAAAGAAGTGGTCTCGCATTCAAGACCTTCTAATTCCCCTCTGGATATCCTCCCATCTTGTTTGCTCAAAGAAACTCTTCTTATCACCGGGCCTAGTATTTTGCTTATATTAAATGCCTCACTGTTATCAGGCTGTGTACCAGCTGCATTCAAACATGATGTTGTGCAGCCTATTGTTAAAAAGAAAAATCTGGAGACAAATGTTCTTTCTAATTACAGGCCAATTTCTAAACTACCTTTATGTCCAAAATATTGGAAAAGGTTGTTCTTAATCAACTTTAAACCTTTTTAACTATGAATTGTGTCTGTGAAGAGTTTCAGTCTGGTTTTAGATCCCATCACAGCAGCGAGACAGCACTTTTAAGAGTTTTTAATGATCTTCTTTTAACTGTTGACTCGGGTTGTTCTGCTGTCTTGGACTGCTGCCTTTGACACAGTCGATCACAGCATTCTCTTGTCTAGACTTGAATGTGTTGTGGGTCTAAAAGGCACATTCTTGTCATGGTTTAAGTCTTATTTGAGTGAGAGGTCTTTTTCTGTAGCCCTGGGGGGAATACTACTCTTCCTCACCTATTTATTGCGGTGTACCTCAGGGGTCCATTTTGGGTCCAGTCTTGTTTTCATAGTAAATGCTGCCTTTGGGATGGACAATTTAACTGTCTTTAGGATGTCAAAGACTGACTAACTCAGAATTTTCTTACTTTAAATGAAAACAAGACAGAAAGTATTGTGTTTGGAAGTTGTATCCCTGTGGATACGCTAACTGATATCCTCTTGCTTCTTACTGTTCCTCGAGCTTTAGAAATCTTGTAGTGTTTTTTGATAGTTCCTTTAAACTTGAGAAGTAAGTGAACACAGTTGTAAAGAGCAGTTTATATCAGTTACGGCTAATTGCCAAAGCAAAATCCTACCTTCCTCCCAAGGACCTTGAAAAACTTCCTCATGCTTTCATCACCTGTAGATTGGACTACTGTAATTCTCTCTATTCAGGTCTTGAACAATCTTCTCTTCATCATTTGCAGTTAGTCCAAAATGCTGCTGCACGTCTTTTAACAGGTACCAGAAAGCATGATCATATCACTCCAGTTTTAGCAGGTTTACACCGGCTCCCCGTCCAATTTCGTATTGATTTTAAGATTATTTTACTTGCTTTTAAAGTTTTAAATGGAAAGGCACCCAGCTACCTAGCTAAGCTGCTCAATCTGTATAACCCTAAAAGAGCACTGAGATCAGCTAGCCAGATGCTCTTGGTGCAGCCGAGGTTTCATTTTAAACATAGAGGGGATCGGGTTTTTGCAGTTGCAGCCCCTAGACTCTGGAATAATCTGCCATTGCATATTCGTACTGCAGAGTCTATACAGTCATTTAAATCCTCTCTAAAAACTGACCTTTTTACCTTGGCTTTTAATTCAAGTTCAGTTTGAGTCCCATCAGGTTTTATGTTGTGGTGTTTCTTGTTTTTAGCTTGTCATTAGTCATATTTATTGTATCATATTTATTATATTTGTTTGGTTTTATGTCTTTTGTTTTGCTCTATTTATTTTATTGTCTTATAGATTCCATCTTGCTTATTTTACAGTCAACTTGTGAAGCACTTTGGTCAACTCTGTTGCTTTTAAATGTTCTATATAAATAAAATTGACATTGACATTACACAATTAATTCACATTTATTATTATATTTAGAAAATATAAAAGTTTTTATATCAGTCGTATCTTTTATTTTATTATATTTATCCACCACATCTTAAAGGCCGGTCTGTGAAACTATTGTCTGACATTAAACCAGCCCATGGCATGGGTACTGCTGCTATAGAGGTCTGTGCATCCCTCCGTGGATATGCCATGGATATGGATATGCAAGACCATCAATATCCCGTGATCAAACCAGTCCTGCCGAAGGATGTTACATTCTCCACGGCTTCTCCAGACCCTTTCACATCTGTCACAGCTGCTCAGGGTGAACCTACTCTCATCTCACCAGTGTTGGATCTGCCAATTCTGGAATTCTATGGCAAATGCCTATTAGGCTCCATGGTACTGGGCAGTGAGGACAGGGCCCACTAGAGGACACCAGGTCATCAGGCCACCCTCATGAATTCTGTTTTTGATTGTTTAGTCAGAGACATTCACACAGGTGGCCTGTTGGGGGGGTCATTTTGTAGGGCTCTGTGGTCCTGTCCAGCTGTACTAGAGGGACTGCTTGTCCCCTGGAACCTCCTCCATGCTCCTGAGACTGTGCTGGAAGACAGCAAACATTCTGGCAATGTCATGTACTGATGTGCCATTCTGGAGGAGCTCGGCTGCCTGTGCAACGTCTGTAGGATCGAGAAATTGCCTCATGCTACCTGTAGTGACATTGGCTCTAACAAAAAGCAAAACTAGTGAAAAACAGTCAGAAAAGCTGAAGAGGGAAATTTTTTCAGTGGCATGCACCTATAAAACCATTCCTGTTTTGGGGGTTATCTCATTTATGCCCCTCTAGTGCACCTGTTCTTAATTTCATTAACACTAAAGTAGGTGGAACTGATTTACAACCCCCCCACCCCCTGCTACTTAACTGACCAGATCAATATGCCAGAAGTTTAATTGACTTGATGCTAAACTCTGATTAAAAAATGTTTATATATTTCAGCTGCTCATGCTGATACACATTTTATACCTCCTTTATTTACACATGCACATGCTTCATTAAGCTTATTACTGATGCACTTTCCTTATGTTATGCATATACACTCTGTTACTATTACTATACAAATAAATCAATATTAAACTGAATATTGAATATTGGTGAAATCTGGATTTTCTTGTACAGTGATAATCTTTCAGGAGACCTCTTTGTGATCAATTGCACATCACAACTGCTAGCCACCTCCAGCAACCGCTCACCAACCGGTTGGCGAATACACCCCTAGCAACCAGTGGCTACCAGGGGGTCACCAGCTGGTTTCTAGGCCTGTCTGACTGGGGTCTTAAATTAATTGCATTAACATATTTTATTAATAGCATGTTTTTTTTTTTTTCTGAGATCAAGTAAAAAAAAGTAGTATCACTCAAGGAATGACTGATCTTATATATGTGTATTTTAGCTACCACATTTATATGTAGCAGCATCTCTGCTGTATATTTTAGCACTAATATTCTCTTTTCTTACAGTGCTTTAGGAACAAGTAATATTTACAGTAAAAACAAAATGTAATAGTTAGGTTTTGATCCCCTCATCATTAACACAGACCAAAGTATAACACATTAAAATGCATTTGTTATTCAGTCTATTCCTTTGCTTATTCATATATTGACAAGCATGGGAGTTCATAATTTCCTACATTATCATCTATATTTTGAGAACTGAATCGCATATTCCCCCTAAGGGTTCTCAATTAATCACTGCCGGTATATGAAAAAACACACACAAAAAAACCAAACAAAACAAAACTTAATTTCTTTTGCAAGACAGTGTAATACACACATAACACTTACTGTAATGCACTATTAATTTTTCCTCAGTATTCCCACAGTTAATTCTAGGTTGTTATTGTAAATAAACACACAATCTCAGTCAGCCTTAATACTCAGAAAAGAGTTGAAAATGGTGAAATAAACTCACTGTAGTATTGGAATTTTCTGCAGAGCAAATGTTTGTCTCATACTGACAAAGTCCCCTAACCCGGTCCTTCCTCTCTGTCCTACCCACCTAATATTCTTCCCAATATGCAAGTTTCACCCTCAACTGAGTAATTATTTATGACTCAGCAAGGCAGAAATTTTCAGCAGCACAATGTAAACCCTTATTTACAGATCAACACTCAAATATGACAGTGATAACCATAATAAAATGAAGCCATCCTATGATGACTAATTTCATTAGAAATTTACTCAAATCAGAAGGTGAAGAACTTAACTGTCAACTACTAAAGATATTGACTGACCTGGGAGTTGACCTCCTTCATCACTTATCAGGTTATTGAGCATTCAATGGCAGCTTTCATGGATTTAAAAACAGGAGACAGTAACTTCCCGTTTTTGCATAATGAAGACGATGAAGTGAAAATGGATATCCGGCCCTTTTTCAGAGCTGACAGCGACTTTTGAACAATGACTGATTGCACAAAATTAAAAGCAATTATGATACTGTGTAAAACACAGCTGACTGAACCTAGTAAGCCTTGATGTTGTGATGTGAGGATGAAAGGCCTCTTCATCTATAGTTCCAGCTGTACTAATTTTACTTGGACAGTGTAATTTGGAGACGTTTAGGCATTAACGATTGTTTTAATAGCATTTTACTGGATACAGCTCAATTTATACATAAAAGTATAGTTTTTAAATGGCATTAAAAGTATCATCTATTTACTTTAGAACCAAACCACATTGCTTTGCAGCAGTAGTATTGAAAAATACACACACACTAGAAAAACGATTCATACATCTGTCAAAAAATCCTGCTAAAAAGATTCTTTTTAAAGTGTCTAACTAACAAAGTGTATTCACCCCTTTCTTTAGCAAGAACTGGAGACTGAGAGCTGTGAGTCTCCCTTTATCAGGAAGTATTGTCTGAGTTCACCGTCAAACTTCTTCTTTGTTCCTCCCACATCATCAGTCGGTCATTATGCGGCAAAGACCTGGGATAGTCTTTTTTTGGATGAATGTTACTTCTAATCGTGAAAATATTGAGCACACAGGGAGGCTAACGTTTTCCTCAGTGTTCCTCCCACATCATCAGTTAGTCATTATGAAGGCTGAGTCATTAGTACGCAGACAGATCGTTAATGCAGAGACAGATCATTATGAGAGCCCAGCTCTTTGTCCTTATTGAGCAGGGAAGTGTTATTTTCACACCTGAGGGTCATTTATCGTTGTGACAGTGAATGGGAGAATAGAGCTGAATTTATGGACAAAGGTACTAAAAAAGCCACTGCTGTCCCTTCTCAGTTTGTTAATTTGATAGCATCACAGAACTATTAGGATTGGCGACGTACTGATGTTAAAAACAGACCAGTGTTTTAAATGCTGTTTTTATTCATTTATTTTTATGGCATTTTGGGGGATTTGCCTCAGAATCTCTATCACAGTTTTTGCTTCTAAATCTCTTTTATTTAGTTTACCCTGCATTAATGCATAATGCACGTGGCACACTGGTCATTTGTAGCACTATTTAATAATTTACCCTTGTGCATGATACAAGCCTGACTTAATGCTGTCTTCTCCTAAACAACAGGTGTCACTGCTCAGGAAAAATGACTGCACCAGCAGAAATAATCGAAGAAGTCGAAACAGGAAACACATAAATTGCTGTGACTGCCACACTTCACGTGTTGTTCCAGAGAGTTTTGTGACAAGCTGAAATGACACGAATGAGCACCATGAGCCAGCAGTTGTGATGTCACTACTGGATAAAATGATGGCAAGTCTGACTGTAATATGCTGCTACTGCTGTAAATACTGCCACCAGTAGTCCAACCTAATATATTTTGATGGCTCACATTGCACAGATTTGGATGTTAATAACTTCAGTTAATCCATGCTCTCATGTTGTGTCATCTTAATGACAAAATATAAAATCCTCCACTTGCATTCTGAAAATATAAGACCTGAATGGACTGTCTCCAGCCAAGGTGGTATTAGTATCATGAAAAACTCAAGCTTAGCACACCCAATAAATCTTTAGGTAACCAACAGATAAGGTCACTGTTTACATGTTAAATTTGGGGTGAGTGTGTTCAAACTTTTGAATGGCACTGGATGATGAAACCCTAAAAAAGTAAGAGCCTTTATGATGATGATGTTGGCAATGCTTTGTTTAATTTTCAAAACTGTCCATCTCTGCTCACATTGCTTCTCCCGCTTTTGTATAACAAGGATTCCTTTTGAACTGTGACAAATTTGAGCTGTGACAAACTGTGTTAAAACCATGTCTTATCCTTCTGTCTGATACTCTTCTCATATCTGTATTAGTTATTTTGGTGAGCCATCAGTCTCTCACAGTCTCTATCTGTTTTGTGTTTCCTCTTGCTCTTTCTCATCCCATTTATAAAATCCATCCATCCATCCATCCATCCATCCATCCATCCATCCATCCATCCATCCATCCATCCATCCATCCATCCATCCGCTTATCCATATCAGAGTTCCAGGGGAGCTGGAGTCCATACAACAAGATCTGGGGTACATCTTAAACATATTGCCAAAAAAAGAAAGAAAGCAAGCAAACATAAAATGTAACCAAATATCTATTTTAATGTACCATATCATAAATACTTATGTATCAATTATCTTATATAGGCTTAATAAATTATTTGACTTCACAAAAGCTGTGCCTGTTAGTTTTATTTATGATGACTATTATTACTATAACCCATCATTTAAAAATGCAGTTTTTAAATGATGATTTAATTTTTTAAGGGAAGAGAAGCTATCCAAACCTGCCCGGCCCTATGTAGAAAAAAGTAATTACGCCCTAAACCTAGTAACTGGTTGTGCCACCCTTGACAGCAAGAACTGCAACCAAGTGTTTGTGGTAAATGGTACAGAGTCTTTAACATTGCTGTGCTCTGGTCCAGTCTTTGTTGCAGAACTGTTTTAATTCAGCCACGCTGGAGGGTTTTCAATCATGAACGACCTGTTTAAGGTCATGCCAAAGCATCTCAATCTGATTGAAGTTAACTTTGATTAGGAGATTCAGAGGTGGACTTACTGTGTGTGTTTTGGATCATTCTCCTGCTGCATAACCCAAGTGCACTTGAGCTTCAGGGCATGATCTGACGGTCAGGCATTCACCTTTAGGATTTTGTGATGGAGAGCAGAATTTATGGTTCCATAAATTATGGCAAAGATGTCTACCTGTAGGTCCTGTTGCAGCAAAGCAGCCTGAGACCATCACACTACCGCCACCATGTTTGACTGCTGGTACAATATTCTTTTTTATGAAACACTGTGTCAGTTTTATGCCAGATGCACCAGGACTCAAACTTTCCTAAAAAGTTCAACTTTTGTCTCATCACTCCACAGAATATTTTCCCAAAAGTCTTGG
Source organism: Australoheros facetus (assembly GCA_030220045.1). NCBI lineage: Eukaryota > Metazoa > Chordata > Actinopteri > Cichliformes > Cichlidae > Australoheros > Australoheros facetus. The sequence continues at coordinate 8,505 of JASGAU010379776.1, forward strand.
GGATTATCGACATTTTTTTGTTTATTTATTTTTTTTTGGAAAATGTGAGATGATCCTTTGTGTTCTTTTTGGTCAGCAGTGGTTTTTGCCTTGGAACTCTCCCACAGTCTCATTATTATTGTTGAATCACTGACCTTATCTGAGACAAGTGAGATGTTGTTCTGGGTTCTCTTGTGACCTTCTGGATGAGTCGTCAGTGTGCTCTTGGAGTAATTTTGGCAGGCCAGCCACTCCTGGGAAGGGTCACCACTGTTCCACGTTTTCTCTATTTGTGGATAAGAGCTCTCACCGTGGTTCACTGGAGATCCCAAAGCCTTAGAAATGGCTTTGTAACCCTTTCCACACTGATAGATGTCAATGACTTATTTCTCATCTGTTTCTTTAGATTGTGTGTGTTGCTGAGATCTTCTAACCTGCTTACTTTGTCAGACAGGTTCAGGTTGATTCAACAGTTCTGGCAGTAATCAAGCCTGGGTGTGGCTAGTGAAATTGACCTTACCTTTCAAAAAATCTGTGGTTAATCATAGTTAATTCATGATTTAAAAATCTATAAAAATGCATAAAAATGTTATTGTTGTCTAATATTAAAATTTATTTGATGATTTGAAATATTTAAGTGTGACAAATATGCAACAACTAAGAAATAAGGAAGGGGCAAATAATTTTCCATGGCATTGTACATGTCTTATTTGCAATATATATATATAAATAAGATAAAAGAGACATCCTGTATTGGCAAGGGTTTGTGACAGCAGCTGGAGTGACATATTTCACATATTTGTGAACATGCACAGAGAGTTACTGGCTTTGTCTTTGCTGGTATCTGGTGGAAGCCAAGATGCGGGTAAAAGCTTTTTCAGACAGAAAAAAGGGTGAAATAATAAACAATCAGCAATAGTGAACCACACCAACAAGGCAACATGCACATCTGTGTGGGAAAGATTTCTGTATAATATCACCGGAAAGACCATGACTTAATATTTTGTTGCATCCAGCCGATCATGTTTAACTGTTACCCATGTTCCATTTGTTCAAAAAAAAAAAGCCTGAACCTGTTTGAAATCAACCAGAAATGTGTTTATATTGAGATGTGAAGTCTTTAGCTATAATTGTGTTTCAATTTCGTGTTCAGCTAGTCTTCTTTCCTATGGGGTATCAAACATATGTGCAAGTGGATGTAGAGTCAGAATATTCACATGCAGACCAATTTTTCTTTAACTCCTGCCTGTAGAAACTTTCCCTTTCTACTTTATAACTACTTTATCAGACTGGGTTTATTAAACAGTGATGGATACAGAATCATAATCCCCTCAAACCATCATGCAATTTAGTCTGCAATGAAACTGACCTATAACTTTGCGAATATGTTGATGGTTAATGAAATACGTGTTGCCGTTAACTCGTATTGAGTTGGATTTTTCTCACTGGCACCTAAAAGGCTGCAGAAGGACAGAAACACTGTAAAATGCAAATGAAACAGAAATCTGCTTTAACTGCTTTATTATGTTATATTTTCAAAATGTGTCTATTTTCCATTTCAGTTCAATACAGAATATCTGTCAACATTATATGACTGGAGGAGTGAGGGGCAAATACAGTTTCCTCTCAAATCAAAGCAGATTTTCTTCTATTGAGGACTGTTTCCACATCTCTAAAAGCTATAGACAGAAACCCCTGCAGGATCTGAACTTTTCCCAGCTGGCTGTATTTGCTGTAATATGAAATGGAATCAATATGGTCACCATGCAGAAACACATTCAGCACTTACTTTAGGCTCATTTCATTCCCCAACCACTTTATTCTTTCTCTCTTTAAGAAGGGATAGATAGTGATGGCATGGTGGACGATGGGTATATGCTAGTCTCTCTTACTTTATACACATACACACATACAAACACACAATTTAGAAACATGCACACCGTGGCCATTCATCCAGGCAGTGAGTTGAGTAATGAGTGGTTTTAGTGAAGAGGACAGCTCACCTTCTTACCAAACCTTCTCAAGGAGACTTCTGATCATTGTTGTCAACTACGGCTAAGCACGTTAAATGGATACTCAGCTGTCCGAGGATGTCTGTGTATGTGTGTAATCTAAAATAGAGAGAAATGTGTGCATGTGTGAAATCAACAGAAAGAGGAAACAGAGTGTAAGTTTATATCTTTTTTTCATGTGTGTAAAATAAATTGTGTCCCTGGAAGTGCGTTTTGTGTGTGTCAGGAAGTGGTACTCCCCAGCACCTTACATCTGTCTCCCATTACGATTAGGACAGACCCACTCATAGATGTATAATGGACTTTCCTCTCTGTGTGTGTGGGTGTGCACATGTGTGTGAGAGAGCATTTAGCAGCCAATCAATCACAAGCTGTCAGATGGGTAAGAGTGGGGAACAGTGTCAGCAAAGGTGACACATGCACACGCTCATGTGCACATATATACATGCACATGCACGCGCGCACACACACACACACAGAGGATTATATGGATAAACACAGAAAGAAAACTTCAAACACCAGGTAAATATAAAATGTAGAGGGAGATTATTCAAGTACAGCCCCTGTGTTCCTTGGGTGTAAACATAGTGTATATTTTACCTTTATATTCCCTATACAAAGTGCGATAAGCTTCTGGTCATGGTTGTGATTCAAATACATCCAAGATTTAACCCAAGAGACACTGAGTGGTTATAAGAGGCAGGATGCAAAGTATTGGGATGTTATACATTAACATCCTGGATGCAGAATATTAATTTAAGATGTTAATTATAACTTAATAATATTTTTGATAAAGTTTGGTATTTCTGAAATCGTTGTCCAGGTTGTGAGACACTTTATCTGAAGTGGAGAGTCAACAACATAGAGGATTTCAGCCTGCTAATGCTATGATAATATATGCTAATGATATGAAACCTCTTTCTCATGCCTGATTGGCTTAGCCTAATCATGTGATCATATTGTTCTGTGTGACTGGCTATACCTATTTTACCATTATTGAAATGGAAATGGAAAAAGGGGAGATTCCTCATTTCTAGCAGCTGACCTAGGTCACTGAACAGCTGGCTGGATAGTGAGAAACTGGGGAATCACCAATTTTTAGGTAAAGAGATGTAATGTATTTATAGTAACAACAGGTGTAGGCTGCAGCCTTATTGATTAGCCTTTAATGGCAACTTCTGATTGGCTGAGCATTAGCTATTAAGTTATTCAGGGATGATTCGTGGCCATAAATAGTCAACTGCCTTTGCCTGTTTTTTTGAACCCAGGGGTGACTCAAAGTATTTGGATAAAAGCTTAGGGCAAGGCCTCCAAATTAGGGCAAAATATTTTTGCAGAAGGTAATAAGATGTCTGCCTAAGGGTTTTCTTTTATTAAATGGGGCTATAATGTTATCCAGATTTCTAAATGTATTTTAAATTTTCATTAGTGGTAGGAGGACATCCCCATTGGTGATGGGTCTTATCTAAGCTACTTTTGCTCAACTTTTAGGTGAATGAATTAAAGAAAGAAAGAAAGAAAGAAAGAAAGAAAGAAAGAAAGAAGGAAAGAAAGAAAGAAAGAAAGAAAGAAAGAAAGAAGTGCAGCTGTCAATGTGCACTGACTTCCCAGATGTAGCCAGTGTTCCCAGTTTAATCTCCACAACTTTATATACGTCACATTGATGTGATCCTGTTCTGTGGAATGAGCTCCCAGTCTGCATTTGGGATGCAGACACCCTCTCTACTTTTAAGATTAGGCTTAAAACTTTTCTCTTTGATCAAGCTTACACTTAGAATCGGATCAGTTGACCCTGCACCTGCCCTTAATTATGCTGCAATAGGTCTAGGCTGCTGGGGTTCCCATTATACGCTGAGTATTTCTTTTTCACTCAACTCAGTTCACATGTGTTTGTACACCACTCTGCATTTAATCATTAGTCATTTTTAATCTCTGGCTCTCTTCCACAGCATGTCTTTTGTCCTGTCTCCCTCCCATCACCTCACCCCAACCACTGCCCCTCCCTGAGCCTCGTTCTGCTGGTGGTTTCTTCCTGTCAAAAGGGAGTTTTTGCTTCCCACTGTCACTGAGTGCTTGCTTGTTTTGACTGTTGGGTTTTCTCTGTAATTATTGTAGGGTCTTTACCTCACAAAATAAAGGGATTTATGAGGTGACTGTTTGTTGTGATTCGGTGCCTTATGCATAAAACTGAACTGAATTCTACCCAGCTCATGAAGCCACAATCGGTCTCTCAGTGAAGACAAAGACATTCAATGCACTTTGAGAAAGCTGATTTACCACTTGTACTATTTCCAAGATGGCATTGCACTCTGTGCACAGCTGTATTCATCTGCTTTACTTTATTACCTCGCCATCACACATAGTCTTTTTGTTTTGTTTTTTTAAGGCCTGTCATGTCTGGCATTTTTCGCAATCGGAATGATGACCCGAAGACGAAGAACGGGAATAAATAAATAAATAATCGAAGTAGATATACACACACTCTCACACATCCATACACACACACACACACATGCACATACATATACACACATACACACGATTTTATTGTTTGTCATCACACATAAAGTCTGACAGATATTATTGTGGAACACAGTGCCAAACAAAGAGATTCTTACATTAAGATTAACTGATACACTTTAAACATAGATATAAAGGCTGATAGAAACTGTATAAACACACATGAATATAGGTACAAACAAAAACAAGTATATTAGTGAGCCTGAAAATGGGTGATTAAAGGAACTCGTCGTTTTTTGCTATTATTCAACACAGGGTTTACTACTATTTATTGTTTTTAACTGCAGTCATTTTTAGGGTTACATAGGATGTGGAAAAAACAGTGAGGAACTTGTTCACTGACAGTAAAATACTATTTTTATACCTAACAAGCTTTTTCACTGGACCCAAGAAGCAGACAAAACAACAGACTTAGTGAAAGGGAGTTTATTTACACTGATGGGTAACCTAAGGAAGGGAACCAAGGTGGGAGAAGAGAAAGAGAGAGAGAGAATTAGTATGGCTCGTCTTAGGCTGGTGCAGTGTATGCAATGTCTAGGAATAGGAAGCATTACTTGAAGTCCAGAGAGTACACTGCCTAGAGGGTATGACAACAAGCTGGCCAGAATCCGGGGAGAATGAGAGAGAGTATGGCCGAGAGATGAGATTGGGCAGACAGGTGGCAGTCTGAAGATGGCTTTTATCCAGTTGGTGTGGCTGAGTGGCTGTGAGCTAGGGAAGCCATGAAGTTGAGGTGGTGACCAGATTAATGTGGGTGCGAGATGAGATTCTTCACACACAACTCTGGAGGAAACAGTGAGAAACAAGGATTACTCAAAAGGTAAGTACGAGCGTAACGCACAGTAAAAGAGCCACTTCATCACGAAGGGCGACGGGAAAATCTGGTGGAGAACTGCGGCCATAGCCAAGCCTAGAGGGCCCCAGGATGAGAAGGTGTGTGAGATGACACAGCTCCGCCCCACAAGGTGGAGAGGATGAACAGCAAATGGAAACATAAACACAAAGTCACCACATCACCTGGACGGTATTGTGGTGCTGGGGTCCTCCTTTTACTGGCCAGGCATCAGTTTTGCTCCACCATTCAGAGTAGGGCCCCCTTGGTCTGCCACCACAGGTGGTGACAGTGGCGCAGATGATGTTGAACTGCAGGTACGGCAATTTCATTCTCCTGAGTGGGGAGCAGTGGTGGGTGGTACCCCAGAATAGCCTCAGGGACTGGGGATGATAGCAAAAGTTAAGCTGGCAGTGGCCTCTGATGCCTCACAAAATGCCTTCCAGACCTGGGAAGTGAACTGCGTACCCCGGACAGAAACAATGTCTCTGAGGATGCCATGGAGGCAGAACACGTTCAACGAAGAGTTTGGCGGTTTCTGGGGCAGTAGGCAACTTGGTTAGAGGAATGAAATGAACAGATTGCAGATCTCATGCAAAGAGGGGTAGATCCGCCTGATTATAACAGAGTCGCGTTTAATAGCATGCGAGGTAGACTTTTGCTGAGGAGAATCCCACAGTACCCCCACAGCTACTGTCGAGTGCTGGCTTTTAGCCAAATCAGATAAAAATCTATGAAGTGACCCTATATTCCTTTAGTAAATACACAGCCTAGCCTCCATTCTTGTCTGTCACTCCCCTGGCATTAATTGGCACAACCGAGCTGCATTGGCTTTCCCTGATGTTCTGAAGGTGCAGAACGATGAGCCAACACCAGCCAAAGGAAGTGGAGGAGAGCGCCGGCCATAGGACAAGGACGAGGATGAGGTACGGCCTCCAAGTTATCTTATCCATCCATGGAAGATCAAACACTTCCTTAACACTAACTATAAATCTACTGAATAACAAAGACTCAGTGGGATTAGCAGTTAGCTAAATGCAAGTCCATCTGAGAGCGTGAGCCCTCAAGACAAGATGACACAGTTCCCCCCAGAAGGCAAAGAGGATGCCCAGCCAGCCCACTCAGGCACCTAAAAAAGGAAAATAAACACAAACACAAAGCCACCACAGACAGCCCGTGTCCTGACAATGTAAGCATTTTCAGAGTTTTTAAATGTAAATGCATAGGTTTTTAGATACTTCCACCCACTCCCCTCACACCAAAAAAAAAAACAAAACATGCAAATGTGGACTAACCCTAGGTAAATTACTCTTAGTCTGGTCACCGCAATTAACTATAAAATAGCATATTGCTGTAATTTAACCTGCCTAATAATACACATTGGGTTTATATCAAATGCCCTCTGCACCATCTGCAGCACCAAGCCACCACAGAAACCACTAATTGACTGGTTAGTGGCTATGCATTAAAAAGGTGTAAAGTATGTATTTCAAAATGAAACTGTCCTCCCAAGAAGCCAAACCAAACCCATAGGTAATTTGTTGACTAAAAGCAAAAAATAACTAAGGGAGTCCCTGAACTTTTGCATCCCACTAATATACGTGAGTCAAATGTGTGCATGTAGTCGTTTTGTCTGTGTCCAATGTGTATGCATCTGTATGCATCTCTGTGTGTGTATTTGAGAAAGAGACATTAAAGTATAGAGGAAAGCAAAGCAAAGTAGCTTAAGATGAACCATTGTTACATAATATTGTTTTGTAGCCTTAAGTGCAGGTTACAGGCCCACTTTGCTAGCTGCAGTAGCAGGAAATAGTACCAGTACTAGAAGATGGAAGGTGGATATGAAGTGATGCAGGGCCACAAAAAGTGTACTTTTGTGTAGATTCTTTTGTTTCTCCCATTTTACTTTTGTAACCCTCTTTTTTGATTATTTATTTTATTATGATCATTATTTTTTTAATTTATGAATGACAGCAATATGGAAATCATTCTGGAATATCTCACTAGGAAATCATCTAAACATATTAACTTGTAAAAGACCACTAGGGTGTCGTCATTTTAAAGGGTCCGACATAATAATTTACAGTGAGTAATAAAAGTTATCTCAATATTCTGAATAAAATGGGTAATAAGAAGAAAAACATCTTTATGAATCTTTATGGTCTCAGATCACATTGAGAGATTTAGAGGTTTACCACCTTGTTACTGTCAAAAAATATTCACCAATTTATGCAGGAACAAGTGAAAACACACACACACACACACACAGTGTGTGTTAGTCTAAAGCTGTCAATGAGGACAGACAAATGTAAACATGAAAGCACCTCTCAGTGTGAGCTTTGGAGCATGGTTATGCAAAGTATTATTTTCCAATGACAGTGCACATGAACGTGCATGTGTGTGCGTGGATTGTACTGCATGCAAGCTATCCGAAGCCCTCTGTGTAAATATAAACACTTTGACCTGAAGATTTATTTATGTGCACAATTGAGAAGATTAAGCCTGACATAGCAAACCCAAACTAAATTGAAAAGTCGAGATTAAAAAGCTGAAATTCACCAACAGCACAGAAATACTTTAGCATCATAACACAGTAACAACAAAACGCACACATTTACACACTGACTAGCCTAATGTAATTCCATCTACCAAGAAGAAAGTGTTTATGAGCAAAACTTTACAAAGCAACAAATAGACAAATGACAGTGCAGAATAGCAAGAAAAAAAACAAAATCAAGTATCATAACTTCTTTTTAACTACTCACTATACCTAAGAAAGTATAAGTTAATACAATGAAGACAATAATTATATTCAGAGATTCACGAATTCCTCACAAAGTCACCATCAGTATTGGAATTGTTATTCAACAAAATTATATTATATTGCTTTCTATAACAATAAAATATATTTTATTTATGTTTGTTTGTTTTTATCTGCCTATTGGTCAGATAATTGATGAAGCTTTTCGAGGTGCCAAATCCTAAGTGTAATATGATTACTGAATTTATTAGTAACCAGTGATCCATTACATCACCACGTTACAGAAGAAATCCAATCTAATAAACAAAACAACAAAAAATGTTTTGATATTTTTATCAATGCCCACCAGTGTCCTCATTTGCATGCGCATTTTGTAATGACGCTTGAACTGCAACCAAATAAGAGAGAGCAGTAATTCGTTTTGTATATAAAACCAGAGAATTTACACTTACATATCATGCATTCAACATGTCCCCAGCGCTATATCCTTCCAACAGGCTCGCAGAAATTGTGTAAAATTGCATATAAAGCGCAAACAACAAAACATTATAATCATGTTTCATTAGCTGCTAACAGCACTTCCTACATTGCACTGTCCGTCATCACGTTATCACATGAACTATCACATGATTTCATGCAAGCCACTACCTGCAGCAACAGGAAGTGATGTCATTTTCCCGCGAATCGCTCATGTTCTTGCCGGGAAATGTAGTTTTATACTCCTAGGTCTGGCACAGCAGAAACCACTGCATGTTTGACTTTATACCTTCCTGTATAAGTTCCAGAGACACTTAGAACTTTGATTACACTATTGAAAGTAGTTTATTTTGATGCACATGCTGTCTTTTTGCAAATTCTGCACAGTATTCATTTTTTTGTTTGTTTTTCCTACAGTTTATAAAATGAGTGTATCTTACAAATGCAGTTATGAACAGACTCAAAATGTATTTTCTGTGGTTTGAAAGGCCCCTGTGCATCTTTTTCTCCTTTACAATTTTGAAGAATACAGCTATGGCTTTTCTGTATCTAGAAAAATATGTAAAAATAAAAAAACGATTTTCAATTTTTTTGTGGGTTATTGGACTTT
>JASGAU010379777.1:10186-35796 GCA_030220045.1 Australoheros facetus
TCCTGTATGTTTCTGAGTGTTTTTCTTTTCCCTGTGTGCACTATGCTTCCCTGTCTATCACCTATTTATCTGTGCACCACAAGTCTCTCTTTTTAATTACTTTTTTATTTTCATGCTCCACAACTTGTGTGTCTCCAGTATTTTTTGATTCCTGCTCCACCCTCCAAGGTGCCACATGCATCTTGTTTCCCAGTAAGTTCAATGTCTATGTTTTGTCCCATGTATACTGCAAAGTAGGTTTGACATAGCCAGGCATTGTTTGCATTAGCTGACTTAAGAAAAAAAAAAAAACCTAAAACCTCACGACGATGGTTATCACCATTCTTTGTTTATCCAAGCTTTCTTCATCAGGTTGTGCGAGCACTTCAATAAAAGTGGGTGTCTGATGTGTCATTTTGCTATTCTTTTGCAAAAAAAAATGACCAATAAAAAGAGCCGCCTACTTCAATTAGGAGGCACAGGCTGGAGTTATGAAGAATAGGCAAAAATTATTATAGCAAAAAGTGTTGCAAAAAAGGGAAGAGATGAATGCTTCCTTAAAACCTCAATCATATAAATCCTAGAGTTAAAATATTTATTTTACTACTCAATGCACCTGGTGTGTATTTCTACCAGTATTACTGGCATTTAAAGCTCTTAAACCTTAACCTTAAAAGGCTTCATTTAAACTAAAGCAGTGAATTTAGACTTGGCATTGTCCCAAAATAACCAATTTTATCTCATCCCGTGGCTGTAATTCCAGCAGTGTGAAATTAACTTGGTAGGAAATTAAGATCAAGCATTAAAAAAAAACAGATTTATGCAACTCAAACACATGTAAATTCTTGAATCAGTGCATTCACTTTGGCATGCAGCTTTTAGAGCAGAGACTGCGAGCCAGGCCTTCTCGTCAAACATCAGTGTCTGACCTCAAAAATGTGCTTCTATAAGAATGGTCAAAAATTCCCAAAACACACTCCTAAACCTTGTGGAAAGCCTTCCCAGAAGAGTTGAAGCTGTTATAGCTGCAAAGGGTGGGCTGACATCATATTAAACCCTATGGATTAAGAATGGAATGTCACTCAAGTTCACTGGCAATAAAATGTATCTGCCATAACAAAATGAAAAATAAGAGGATTCCTTTTGTGTAATTTCATGGTTTAGTGGCTTCGTGGAGACTGTAGGGTCCTGAGCTGTCATCTTACTGCTTATTGTCATTTCAATAACTGGCACTGGACTGTATGAATGAGCCAAGTACTGGCTAAAGTTCACAAAATGTCTGATTCCATAACAAATCTGTGTTCAGGACTTTAACTTGATTAACAATGCACTAAGGGTCCAGCGACCATACAAAATCAGAATGAAAAAAATGAGAAACTAAACAGACAATTCCCATTCATGCCCTTCACTGATGATCTCCTGCTCGATATTTCTTCATGGCACTGTGCCGCAGTACCTCTCACCCGTGTGGATGGAGTGGCAGAGATAAAGCTTCATTACATAAGGTTGCTGGCAGGACTGGGGCTCGTGCGATCAGTGGCCACAGCACCTGCCAACAATCCCACAGAACACCGGGCACACATTCACCGTTACACAGACTTCCTGCATTCTATTTTCTGTGCCTCTTTCCATCTGCTCATTCATTCCTTTATCCTGGCATGGCTTTTCCCTTTATTTTCTATTTATTATTGTGTTATCTCTTATTTCTGCCTATCTCCTTCACCCCCCACCCCACCCCCAACTCTCTCTGTTTCTTTGGGAAATTGATGCATCCTACTTTCCTTCTGCCTTTTGGGATCATGCTTAAAGGCAGGCAGAGCAGCAAGCAGTCTTAAGTCTCTAGTTGTCCTCATAGAGTATATAATCCTCTTGATGTTCTGCCTCTGTTGTTGCACACTCAAAAGGGAGGCACAATGTTCGAACATCCATACTGTATGTATGCACTACACAAAGTATTTAAGAACAAAAGGATGCAGCAAAAAACTAGAACTGTACAGCTGTAGAGAGCAACGTAGAGGTGTATAAAATGATCTTTAGGTTTCACAGAATTGCATGCAGAAATGGCAACCCCATGCTTTGTATTGCATCTGTGCATTTTGTCTCCACATGGGAACCAGCATTCAAAACAATTGCACACCAAAAAGCTTCTGTTGAAGCTGTGAAACCTTCCCACTCCTCCAATTGTATCCTGTATCTCTCCACTAATCTGCTACTTATCTGGTCAACCAGAGTGACCCTCATTTCTCCTTGCATAAAAAATTATGTCTCACTGTAGTGGAGGAAGAAATTGAATTTTTATAGATACAGATTAATATACCGTAGCAGAGCTGTCAGCTGCAGGAATTGGAAAAAAGATGAAAAGAAGTGGAGGGAAATCCTGCAGAAACTACTGCAGAATTTTCCAAAGAATTCTCCTCGGGGGCTTACAACAATGTTACTTCAGTGCCGTGTGAACACAGAAAAAAGAAATAAAAACTGAATACATGACTTAATAGCAAATTTGGGAAAAGACATAAAATCAATACTCTGAAATGCAAAATTGCAGAGCATGTAAAAGACAGTGTGCAGGGGTAATTTTAGACTTTTTCTTTTTTGGCAGCCAAAGTGGAGCGGCCACTTTTTTGGATGTAAATGGGCAGTTATCCCTGCAGGGTAGAGCTGTGACAACAGCTGAAGATGAAAGTGTGACTGATCCTTAAAAGTTAGGATATTGAGGATGGAGTGGTTTGACTAGGCTTATGTGGCAACATATGTGTCACATATATTTGACAAGGGGTGAAAGGAGAGAAATGACAGGGAGAGAAAAAAAAGGGAGGAATAAAGTTTAGGGAGGGGGGTGTGTGTGTGAGAGGACTGAGAAATGGATGGGAGGACAAAAATAGCCCTGTGCGGCCATGATGTTCACTTTCATTTTCCATGTTCCAGTATCCAATTTACAGCCATACACACAGACACACACACACAGGCAAATATTCACTCATTTTCACACATCTCCCTCTAATGTCTCTTACACACACAACTTCACCCCAAATTGCTGTCCCCCTCTCTCTGTCACAAAAACACACACATACACACCATCCCATTTACAGTTGTGATAAAGCTGGTCTTTCCCCACCTTTTTTTTTTTTTTACACCTCCACATTGGCCCCCTTTTGTCTCAGTCCCATTCCCACCTCCATTCTCTATATTTTCAACAGATGGTTAAGTTGTACCCAGCCATCCACTTGGGAAAAGGATATAGTAGAACATGCACATTCATAGACGTGGACTGCAGCTGGTAGAACTCCCTAGGGTGCTGTCCTCTAGCAGTGCCATGAGATTTAGAGCTGCTCATTCCATTTAAAGGGGACAAAAGTTAGAGAGATGGACAGTAAGAGGTTGGGGGGAGAAATGGTGAGTAAATGAGATAGCACCATAGGGTTAAAGGCTGAGATGAAGGGAAGGAACGTTGGAGCAGAAAACAGAAAAAGGAGAGGACAGTTTGTGCATGTGTGGCATTCATTCCTTCGAGGCTCAAAGTGACATGCAGGAATAGAGTCTATTTTTCAACCAGATTTAAAAATTGAAGCTTAGTGTTACAGCTGATCTTCAAACCCTTCATGTTCACAGGCACGTGTGTGCATACAGCATGCGTTTTTGTATTCTTGCACATGAGTGCATATGGGTCTCATTTTAGCTGAGGAAATAAAGCCCTCATGCTTCCACTGTCATCTTATCAATTTCCTCCATCTTGCTACACAGGGAATGCACTTCTATAAAAAGTTCTCTTAAAACTCTAAGCCAGAAAGCAGGCTAATCACACATGAGCTATAAAACAAAATAACCTCTCTGGTTTGCCTGTTTTGGTTAACCGAATGGGTGTACTGGTGTGTACAAAATGTTTGGCACCATGTGTATTTCTGTTTTGGGGTCCCTGTGTTCATGTGATGATCCGTGAATAAAAACACAGGGAATCATTCTGGAGATGGCATTCAGTTTCCCCAGCATGACTTAATATGCCACCACTCGCAGCTAATGACCTGAGTAAGATTGGCAACACTAAAATAATCCATTGAGCAACATACAGGCTGGAGAAAAAGTGCTGATGGTGGATGAATACAGGGAGAGAGACAGCTGCTGACAAAAACCTAAAAACAGAGAGGAAGTGGGAGAGGAAATACTGTGCAGACAGTGGGAAGTCGGGCAGAAAAATGGTTATCTCAAAGAGAGAAAAATTCTTACAGAGAGAGGAATACTCAAAACCTTGCTAAAATTCCCCCCTGAGCATGGAATCATATAAAAGTACAACTTTGGATGGTTAAAACATGACTAAATTCAGAAGGAGGTCTAGACAGGCATATGAAACATGACCAATGACCTGTCCCGCTTCCAGTCACTATGCAGTGCAGCAGGGTGCTGGACAGCTGGGCAACAGAACAGCATCAGAGTATGAATAAATCTGAGCACCTGAATCTAAATTTTAAAATACAGAAATTTTGAAGGGTGGCCAGTCTATTAAGAATTTCAGTGCAATTAGATTAATGTAGAGGAGAACAGTTAAATATTTTGAGTCATGGAAGAAAATCATTATCTTTATATGCCAAGAGTAACTTAGATCTGAGTTTGACATGGCATAAAGGCTGGAAACAACAGGAAATACGAACCTTCATTTCATTAAAACAAACAGAAAATTTAACATATTATAAGGTGCTGGCATAACATACATTTGTTATGGTACCCAAAGTGAGCAAAATGTTGGCCCTCTGGTTTTTAATTCATGCACATACACTATATTGCCAAAAGTATTCACTCATCCATCCAAATCATTGAATTCAGCAGTTCCATGGCCACAGGTGTATAAAACAAAGTGCCTAGGTATGCAGCCTGCTTCTACAAGCATTTGTGAAAGAATCTGTTGCTCTTAGGAGCTCATTGAATTCCAGCGTGGTACCGTGATAGGATGCCACCAGTGCAACAAGTCCAGTCGTGATAGTGTGCAGTTAATTGTTAGTGGTATTATAACAAAGTGATTGGGAATGACAGCAACTCACCCACAAAGTGGTAGGCCGTGTAAAATGACAGAGTGGGGTCAGTGAATGCTGAGGAGCATAGTGTGCTGAGGTTGCCAACTTCTGGCAGAGTCAGTCACTACAGACCTCCAAATTTCACATGGCCTTCAGATTAGCTCTAGAACAGAGCGTATAGAGCTTCGTGAAATGGGTTTCTATGGGTGCATCCAAGCCTTACTGTATATTACCAAGCACGATGCAAAGCATCAGAAGCAGTGGTGTAAAGCACATCGTCACTGGACTGTAGAGCAGTGGAGACATGTTCACTGGAGTGACGAATCACACTTCTCTGTCTGGCAATATGATGGACGAGTCTGGGTTTGGCAGTTGCCAGGAGAACAGTACTTGTCTGACTGCATTGTGCCACGTGTAAAATTTGGTGGAGGGGGGGACTATGGTGTGGGGTTGTTTTTCAGGAGTTGGGCTCGGCCCCTTCGTTCCAATAAAAGGAAATCTTGATGCTTCAGCATACCAAGACATTTAGGACAATTTCATGCACAGAGTGTGCAGAGTCCTGACCTCAATGTTATAGAACACTTTTGGGATAAATTAGAGTGGAGACTGCAAGACAGGCTTTCTTGTCAAACATCAATGTCTCATCTCATAAATGCGCTTCTGGAAGAATGATCAAAAATTCCGATAAACACACTAAACCTTATGGAAAACCTTCCCAGAAGAGTTGAAGCTACAGTATTATAGCTGCAAAGGGTGGGCCAACATCATATTAAACCCTATGGATTAAGAATGGGATGTCACTCAAGTTCATATGTGTGTGAAGGCAGATGACCAATTACTTTTGGCAATATAGTGTAAATGAGAAGCCATTGATTTGTAAATGCTGAATATTCAATCATTTGTCTAAATTCAGCAGCTGCCTCCATGCAGGAAACTGTGGATGCTCCCCTGAAGCATCTGCTTGTCAGTCTATTTGAGATGTTATTATTCCCAGGGTGTCAAATGCTCCTGCTTTCTCAAGGCCACTGGCATCTTTAACAAGCACAATGCATCCTTTGGTATTGAAGGTTCGAGCAATATTGAAAAAAGAGAGCAAGCATTTTTAAGAGAAAATGACTGGTTAAAGAGTGGTGGAGTAAATTTCAAGACTGTTACATGAGAGGCCACAGTTGTTAGTTTAATTTTGTTTTCATTCACTGTTTAGTTGGTAAAATACAATGGTTTTGGTTAAAATATTCCTGCACATTTTAAAATTTTGCCCCAGGATACCTAGTGCAATAAAATGTGTTGTCAAGGGAACCCTGTGACACAGCTGATCTTTAAAAATAAAGCAAAATAATGAAAAAAGGGCAGCCAAGTAAGATGACAAGATGGCTTTTTTTGGTGAGTAGAGCTGTAGAGACAGAGTCTGAGAGGATACTTATTAGAGTGGCAGATGGAGAAGTAGGGAAGAAACAATGAGCACTGGACAGACAGAAAGAAACAGATGAAGAGCGCGATGATGTTCAGCACAAAGGCAGGACAGTCAGAGAGCACTCAGTTCTTGGTGATGAAAGCGTTTTGTTAAAATTTGCTTCCTATCAAAATAATTACATTAGCTTTAAACACTTTTCACAAATAAAAATGTTTTATTACCTACATTACATTCGCCTGTCGCACTGCAGCTCCAGATCACCAACAACAATTGAGAACAGACAATAATGGCCACACTGTGTCACAGTGTAAAGAATTGTTTTAGTATTTTGTTAAAGCTCAAGAAAAAGCTTCACAATGAATGATATTCCCTCCAAGATTCACCATATGTGCTGGAAACTCTAAAACAAAGGAATAAAAACTAACAAGAAAAACACTTTCTGTTTTTATTTGATGTCTTAAAATGATAAAGGCCAAAGTACTGTAACTGTTTATGCATGAGATCTCACCGCGTGCAGCTGAGAAAAATATCAAATCACCAATATGCACAGTGTGAAAACAATAACATTCAATCCTCTCAGTCTGTTGCCTTTGCATGATAAATGGCACCTCAATTTCAGCAACCAGGCAGTTTGGCTGTGGAAAATAATAATTCTCTATCAAGTTTTTGAACTGAATGAATGAACAGCGCACACTAATATTCCCCAGTAAACCAGAGGCTTGCATAGCCTGTATAATAGGTTCTAATCTTACGAACATGACTCAGCCTTTCATCTAAACACAAAGATACACGCCACAATTACCAAGGCCGTATCAATTATTCATAGACTACCACATGCTCAGACATGCACAGACTGCTATGCTTTCGCGTCCGATCCCATGAGTTTGCCGGAGGTTTAAACAGGTGACACCATCAGTCCAGACTTTAATAAGACCATGTGTGTAACTCACACACATTAAAACTGACACTGAAAGTCCCAATCTGCATTATTCTAGTTATATTTTAAACACACTAAGGAGAGACCAAGATTAGTACACAACATCTGCTCTACACAATGACATTTAAATCTAACTAAGAATGTAGTTATATTGTATATAAAGGTGTAATATTTACAAAACTCCAAACATTTAATTGAAAATGTGAGCATTTATCTTTGGGGTTTTGCTCAGGGACTAAGCAACAAAATAGCTGATAATTGATTTAAAAAACGGTTATGATTGAATTCATGCAAATATCGGGGTTGTAGTGAATAACAGTTATAACACTTATTGCACTGAATAAAAAAATTAAATAAAATGTGGCCATGATTTGGACTGTGTGCCTGCCGTGTTTCATGTGTGACATGCTGAGCTGTCCATGGTGCTGATTTTAAAACTTGGACTAATCTGACTGAATGTCACTGCACTGTGAAAGTGGCGCTGATTGTATGGCTTCAATTCAACCTGAGCAACACTTGATTGATTACACACACTTGAGTAACAATATGGGTGAAGCTCTGAGATGATTATACAGGTTCTAATTTTAGTTTCATTTTTCCATCTTGCCCTGACACCTCAGCATGCCATTTCATGATCCTAACACCCTTAGCAAATGCAAATGTACTGAGTATTTATTGATTCACTGCTGACCTATTGATACACTCACTATTGACTGCAAATCACCCCCCAAGCATTCATGCATACAGACATATCCAATAATCCAAATAAAAACAAACACGCCTTGTTAAAGTGATTTATCGCAATTTTTCTGCATACTGGCAGCTGACACCTTTGAGGGGGGCAACCAAGTGAAAATCACAGTCAGTAATGCGACAACACAAGACTTAATGTAATTGTAAACAGTTATTTTACTGTATTGTTAAAGCAAACAATAAGGTACCACCATCTTACCAATTTGTTTTTGACTTTGGCAGCAAAGAGATGGACATACAACAGGCAACAATCAAGTTTTTTTCTTTAACTTATCATTATAATGTAAACGCAGATTCCTTAAAGCAGTGGCTATAAAACAAGAACACTACTGGTGTATAGATCTGTCTGCCAGGATAAACATGAGGAGGATATCCCTTCTGTTTACCCTGGTATTGGAAGCCTGACTTCTGTACCAGGTAGAAAAAGAGTAAACAAGAGTAAACAGTGGAAACTCTACAAGGCAAGAGATCAAGAGTCTCACTGTAGGAGGAGGCAAAGAAGGCAAAGAGATAAAAACCGAAAGTAAAACAAGAGAGAATCTGATGAACCCTGATGGAAAGTGGACCACCCCTCCCCCTGAGGTGCAAGGGGAAGGGTGTGTCTACTGCCACTCAAGAGAGATACTCTCTGAAATCAGAAGCAAGACCAACATCAAGCCAATTAATTGCTAAGAGAGAAAAAAAATGCTACTTAGTAAGCTTTGGAGGAGTCAGTAGTTATTCTTTTTAATTTCTTTATCTCATTTGCAAAGAGCTAGACTTACTTTTTGCATTTTCCCCTGTTCCATGTCTTTATGTGAATCATAGCTGTTGTGCTGCTGACTCTAATTTCATACTTATTGGGCAGATATGGTTGTGGTACAGTATATACTGTAGTAGATCTTTTGCTCTAACTCCTGGCAAGGGGTAGCAAAAAAGCAGCTTTTTCTAAATAAATAATTTACTAGAAAGAATAAATACAAATTCTTTCCAACAGAAATGTTGCTGAGTTCGTAATGTTGCAAATTCAATTCCCATTCTGCTGGTTTCTCTCTCCATATTTACATATTGTGGAATGATTGCAGCATAAAATAAACCTGCAGCTGCATAAGGTGTGCATGAAACTCAACTGCTACGAAACAGATACACAAACCAACCTAGCGATGTATACAAAGAAATTACAGCATACAAATTATCTGAGTACAGTGACATACTTTCTAACCCCGCATGCAAAGTTCATGAAGCATATCATGACCTATTGGCTCTCCCACCCACCCACCACCATTGGCATAAATGCCCTCATGTATGCTTGCAGGCCAAAGGTCAATGTTTCAAGTCCATAGCTCTACTGCTAATGTCAAAGTGTGAGCTGTGAATAGCAAGAGATTTGTGTGTGTGTGTGTGTGTGTGTGTGTGCGTGCGTGCGTGCATGCGTGCGTGCGTGCGTGTGTGTTGTTCACTAGCACGTGGGGGGTTTCAACAGTAAAAGCTGGAGGTGGTTTGCCAAATTATACATTTATTCTGAAACTGCAGGTCCTTTTAGCATCAAATCTCATACATTATTCAGCAGCTGACTGGTAGGTAAACTTGTGTACTATCTGCTGTATTTATTCAGGACAAATGCATTTATCTAAAAAAAATTTTTTAAAAAGCATGACAACACATTGTTTCCTTGAGCTGGTTTCTTGTTTAAAGATCCAACTATTTTAGAAAGCATAAAAATACAAATATACCAACAGCTTGTTTAACTTCCTATGATGCTGTGTGGAAGCATGCCAAATGGGAAATATAGCCTTTGTGCGCCTGAATAAAAGGAATGAGGTGTTAATTGGCAGCTTATGTTCTCGTTTTGGCTCATTAAGACGATAATGTTTTAATTGAAATCATACAACTGCTGCATTTGACTGACTAATTGAGACATAAACAAGCGCAAGCCTTGAGACATCCTTCAACTCTGAGGCCTGTTTACACCAGAAGAACAAAAGTGAGAAAAAAAGGGGAAAGGACCCTCCCTTAGGCATGTGTGACAACATGCTGTTTCCTCCAGTTTCATTCAACACTCAAGCAGCATTTGTTCAACACACTGGGAGCTGTCAGTATGTGTAGAAATATGAGGAAAAAAATAGGTGAATTTGGGAAAAAATCTGGCCTTCAATGCTCTGAAAAATGGAAGGATACAGCACACAGGGAGCCTTGAAGTACTTGCGTTTTTATATTTAGTTTAGTCAACTAATTTGACTACACTTTTAACTTTTGTTGATTTGTGATGAAGTTTTATCTATGGAAAAAAAAAAAAAAGGTTTTATGTTTATCTGCACAGACAGAGACAAAGATAAAGAGTAAATTATAATTTGTCTTTCTTTTAAATCCATGTTATTCACACTTTATCAGTTTACATAACCCTGGTAACAATGAAATGCACACAAAGATCCTGATGTATACTGCACGTATTACGGTTGTCATTAACTATGAAAATTTTAATCAGATAATCAGAGCTTGGTAACTGGAAGAGTCCCTGCTGTCCCAATCTGTATGATTTATCAGGATATGTAAATGAGGCAGAACGTGTGTTATACTGAGGGAGTCTGATGCAAACACTCAGATCAGTCAGTAAAAATTCAGTTTAAACACTTCAGAGGCTCTAACGTCTCACAGTTAAGAGAGGAATTTAATTTTTAAAATATCCCCCCGACACACACACACACACACACACACACACACACACGCACGCACACACACACACACACACCTCTTTAATACAGACATCTATACTAAAAGGGTGCATGTGTGAGTGAGAGGGTGCTTCATATATAGATTATTTAAAAGGGCTAACGATTAGTTAGTTCCACAATAATCTCTGTGCTTAGAGTTATTGTATCTCCCTTACTGTATTTACTGTAGATAAAAAAATTGGTGGTGCCACCTATGGGTGACAGAATGTACTCTTTCCTTGGCTAAATATATACTCTATGCTGTAGGTGTCAAATGCACATTAAGAACAGGTTGTTTTGTTTCTAAATACTATTTTTACTGTTTAAAAGACAAACTCCCTAACATAGTCACTCTCTCACAGCCAAACTAGATGCACTGCAACACTGTACCTTTTTATGTAATAGATTTATTTTTAGCAATAGAGGGATATATTTATTTTTTTAGCAGCACATTCCACCCTCCATTTATTTTGCATAAGATGGGAGTGTTATCTATGCTTTATGATTATGGAAAGCAATGGAATAAAAAAGGAAGAGCGAGAAAAAAAGAAGAGATGATGAAAGTAAGGGGGGGAAAAGACACTACAGAAAATTTAGGCGAGGGTGAGATCACCACTGAAAGAAAGACAACCTCAGAAATTGAGCACTATTTAATGTATGCTGCAGTTTCTTTACATCTTACACACTGTCTGATAACCTAAGAGGATGAGGAAGTCTGACACAAACTTATCTTAACGCTAAAAGGGAAAAGCTTTTTATATATTGTCAAAACAAACGATCAAAATGTGGCTGATAAGAAAGGCTGTTATTATAAAAAGGAAAAGAATAAATGTGTGAAACAAACTGAGTATTAAAGCCGCACAGAACACGCAACAAGATTTCCCAGTTCCAATTCTCTGTCTAATATTATTTTCCTTTTTCACACTTTATCCTACCAAGTCCACACAAAATCCCAGGCTTACACTTCCAGTGTTGCAAAAACGTGACTGCTTCAAGAGGGAAACAAAAAGCTCTGACAGAGACAAACATATTATTAAATCTGTATTGCGAACCATATCTGGCATAAAGCACTTCCATATCAGTCCACATAAAAGAGCAAGTTTCATAGGGGCAACATGTTTTGTTTTGACTCCGTTTCCACATCAGACCATAAAAGAAACACAAGCTAGAGGTGTGTCAGCAGGTTAGGTTTGTTGTATGTGTTTGCAGAAATTACATGACATTGCATCACTGGATAGCTTCGAGGAGACACGTATGGTGATAGTTCTTACGTGATGTAGACTTGTTTTGGGAGTTGTGTTTGTAAAATTGAACTTAAACACCTCAAGAAAACATTAGTTTTGATTGTTTGTGCGAGGCAAGCTTCATATTAACAAAAGCATGTCCAAGATCCAAAGGGTCCTCACAGAGCAAATCCTTCACTGTGGTCAATCCCCCTCTGAACAAACCACATAGTTCACACAGTTCCATCATATTCTCACATACCAGCACTAGTACCTGTTTGCTGTAATGTTAATATGTGCATGTAATTAAAGAGCATGTGCTAAAATGCAAGTACACACCTATGATTAAACACCAACATGCCCACACATCTGTCTATTACATCTTGGAGACAGTCTATAAAAATTGTAGTCACACACACATGCATTTAAGTATGCGTTTAGCAGCAGGGGGGCAGGTCAGTTAGAGGGGCCTGGAAGGAAAGTGCTTGTCAAGCAGAAATTTCCAGCAATAATGACAGGTTATGAGGTTAATTTCAGACTGACAGAGTGATGTCTCCCTAGGAGGATTCACATAAACTGTTTCAGGAGTTGACAGAACCATAATCCTCTGTAGCATAGCTTCATCCGTGGTGCAAGTACAGGTTAGGCAAAAGGATCAGCTGTGTCTGTTGATGCCTGTAAATTTAACCTCAAAAATGCATATAAAAAGCAGCGCTATTTATCGGAGTCATCCTGAAGCAAAGATCCATCCAATGTGAAAGATATTTTTAAAAATATTTAAGAAGTAATTCTTGAGTGAACATAACAAACACTTTGGCAATGATGCTGTCAGATTTGGAGCTTCTTTGTAATAAAGATAGCCATTGTCGCCATGACATCAACTATCAGTTTGTGAACTACAGATATGAAGCCTTGAGTTTGGCATTTTGGCTGTCATCATCTTTAGTTTGAAACTAGATATTATGGCTGAATATGATGGAGAACCTGAGGACTCCAAGGTTTATCGTCTATTTGTGGGTGGCAGTGGCGCAGTGGGTAGGTGCTCACCACTGGAGGGTTGCTGGTTTGAGTCCCTGTCTGAGCGCACGCTGTCATTGTGTCCCTGGGCAAGACACTTAACCCACATTGCCTAAGTGTGAGTGTGGTTGGTGTTTGGTACTTGAATCTTTTACATACAGTCTATATTTGTAAAGATGAAAATATGTCTTGATTAATTGCTGGAAAGCAGATGGAATCACTTATTCATTACCCAAAATTCAAAAAGTCTCATTTACTATCCTCTATTACAGTCAGATGAAGCCTAAAGGGAAAAGAGTATAATTTTTTTTCTAATCCAGAAGTGAAACTCTTGAGATTAAAAATCTCTTTTGCAAGTGTTAACCACTGAACTGTAGCACATTCTTCTACCAAACTAATTTGTATAAATTCACTGAAATCTTTGTGTGTGTTTGGAGCATTTTTTTCTTAAGTCTCATGTTTCACTCTTGAAATAAAATTGCCTAAAAAAAACCTCTCATGTAAAGTTCCACAACACATGTTAACACACACACACGACACACAAACAGTCCTAATGCACATTCAATCGAGGGCTGGTACTCATTGAACTAGGCTATACAAATGTAAATTCCTATGTGAGCCCAGACACTGGCTGTGTGGTTCAACATCACAGCAATTCTGTTCTGTGAGACACTTTGATAAAGCTAGATCAAAGGACATCGAAGAAGAGGCATTCAAGACCTCTAACAATAGACCTTCTTACAGAGTGCCTGTAACTGGCTTATGAAAGCACATAAATGCATAAAAATAGGGTTTAGGCTACAAATGTCTGTAAGCAACCTTTATAAAGACTGTACTGTAGATTTGCAGAGGCTACAAATCACACATACACAAACACACATGCTCAGATGCACATGAATTTACACTTATTTATAAATAAAGCAAAGAAACCTGGCTAAGTCTAACTTCTTTACATCAAGGTGCATGGCAGAATTCATTTTAGCAACTGTATTCTGTTGTCACTTCTTTCCGTCTGCCACCTCCAATTTTACATTCCCACTCACCCATTCCTACAAATCCTCTCTTAACTCCTCAGTTTGTCATCTACCTTTTCTTTTCCTTTCTCACATCCCCTTTTCTCACTCACTTTATGTCGACATTTCATGCTTCCACCATCACCCTCTGTGTAACCCTCTTGCTATTTTAAGACTGGATCCCTCTCTGATGTCTTTCCTTTCTCTCTTTTTTTAATGTTTTTTTAATAATAATTAAATATTATTATTTTCTTTTCATCACACTTCTTCCATTTCTCTATCGCACTCTCTATATGTGCCTCTGTAGCATCATGCTCTCGCTTCCCCCCCATCTCCATTTTTATCCTCCACTCTTTGCGCATCCACTTTGCACATCCATCTACTTCCAAAACCTTTAAGCTTCCCTGTGAAAGTGTTACGCTGGCAGCTTTGCCACACTTCTCATTTTTAACAACATTATCCCCCCTATTACTTCTTAATGACTGCATTGCAATCCACTGATTTATGCACCAAAGAAAGCACAGCAGCTTCTCCAGCATTCATTTTGAATCCTCACACCTTGTTCTACTTATGTTCTTTTGGAAAGCATCAGGATAGCAGGAGGGCTGCCTGACATATTTAACAAAATCTCCCTAGGCATCTATTTTTCAAATTTTATTTCCAGTCTCCTCTCTCTCATGTTCTTTTACCTTTAGCAGGCGTACAGATGGCAGGAAGGCTGCATGGCACAGTTTTCTGATGGTCCAGTTCAGTGGCCGTGGTGCATCCAGCTGGTTCATGGTGTCCACTCTTCAGCGTTCAGCCACTGGTGCCCGGCAGTTTCTCCCAGCACCAGGATCAATGTTGCCCCACTAGGGGGACAAAAATGGGAGAGGGTCTCCAACTCCAACTGCCGAAAAGCACGCAAGTCCCAGGGCATGACCCTTGACAACCATCAGCCACTAACCCCAACCACCGTAACCACCACCACCACCACCACCTTGAAGCCTTTACTTCCACAAGCACATGAAGCTCTCACCTGAGCAGCTTTCTGCCCCTTTTCTCCCCCCTTCCTGCCCTCTCCTCCTCTCCAGCTCACACAGATCCAAAAAATCCAAGGTAAGTCAAACCTGGAGCACCATGAGCATCTAATTCCTCTTCCACCAGTAGCTGAAGTGCACTCAGCTCTGGCGCGAAAAAAATCAGACTGTAGAGTATTTTCCCAAACAACGGAGCAGAGTGCAGCAATGCACAACAGGGGTAAGAGCGCATAGGGTGAGAGAGATGCAGGTAGAGAAAGAGAAAAAGAGAACGAGAATGTGGAGAGATGGAGATGTGGGCAGAGGAGAGACGAGGAATGCAGTGCAGCACAGCACTGAGGAAAGAGGAGAGGAAAAGAGAGTCGCAGAGCGCATAAACGGAGCAGCCTGACAGGCAGTGACTTAGATTTGAGGCTGCATGCACACTGTCTCCAAGATGAAAACAGAGAGAATGGAAGAGAGAGAGTGTCAGAGAGAAGGAGGGAGACGGAGAGAGGGAGAGAGACAAAGGGAAAAACCAAAGAAGATCCAATAAAACTGATGAACAAGATGAAATTGAAACTATGGAGATAGGAGGGGGTGCCATGCAAGAGAAAAAGATTGGTTCTGTGCATGGGGAAAAAAAAGGGAGAAAGGATGGAGAGACACAGGGAGAAGGCAAGATGGAGAAAATAGGAAGAGAGGGAACTGTATGGTGGTCAAAGGGGAAATGGATGAAGCGAAGTCAAAGCTGTGCCTTGTAGAGTGAATTCAGACGGAGCTTGAAGATGAAAGCACACTAAACAACTTGGCACTGTGGATGCGGAGAGGAGTACGACCTACTTATGAATTTGCATGTCATGCGTTATATTTATGCATAAAAATCCCTAAAGTGGTTTTAATACAATGCTAAAGAGAGGCCCGTTGATGTGACTGTCTTATTGCATGAACTCATTTTAAATGCCTCGCAGCATCCCTACACCCACCACACCTCCCTCTGGGTTTGATGCATTTCATTTTGTTTTGATGTATTAGCATGAATCTTATGCTGCAGCTATACTATACTATACTATACTCTATACTAATTGTAAGGGCAGTTTATTTAATTTATTCATTTTCAATCTCTGTGAAGAAAGTATGATTTTTTTTAATGATATTACAAAAATGTAACCTTACAAACAAAATCTTCAACAGGATCATTAAATAATTCATTACCAGGTATTGATCCCTGGCATTAGTGCAACAGAGACTTCTCAACTGATGTGTCCACTATGTATGAACAAGTTTGAAACTTACTATATGATATCTGGATTTTACACATTCTGCTAGCACAAATGCACAACAGTAAATCATGCCCTTTGCACCAAAAAGCCCAACTGTAAGAGCTTAATGTTTTTAATTCAGCATCTTAGGAATAAATGTCTGCAGATATTTTACACGACGTGTATGATATTTCCTATTACTACAAAACCTTATCAGCTTTGATTAAAGGCTAATTGATCATTCTCACTGTCTCGGGGCAGAGGAAGAGCTGCACTGTATCAGAGCTACTGGTTCAAATTGCCAATCTACAGAGCTGCAGCAATCTAAAGCAGATTGGCGATGGCAAACCTTATCAGGGAAGTGCAGCTTTTGTGAAGCACGCTGACAAAGATAAATAAATAAATAAAAGGAGCCATCTATTTTTGCCTCATCTTTGCTGGTCTGTATTTCTATTTCTAGACAATCGGGACTGTTTGTCTCCAGCTAATTGCTGATGTACACGAATCAAAACACCTAAAAGCTTGTCAAAACTAAAGATGTGACTAAAATTAACAGTTCTCTTTGCAACAGAATTGACAGGTTTGGACTGGTTGAATAAGTGTGAAAAAAAAAATAAAAGCTTGAGAGGTGTTGATGACAAAGCATCACGCCTCCTCTTCAATGTGCTGCACGTTGCCATTGTTTAAAAATGCCTCAAATTAATGAATGCACCTGCATCGGTGTCAAAATTTCTCAAAGTACTTGTGCATCGCGGATGAGCAGACTTTTAAATGTCTGCACAAACATGCAGGTAAATCAGTAAGCTCCATCTTGTAATGTGGACACAGACTATATAAGGCGAGGGAGCAGTCTACCTCGCATTAAAGTTTTTGAAAAAAGGGAAACCGTGGGGTAAAATGAAGCTCACATACATGTAAAGCACTCACTGAAGCAGGAAATGCTGTTACAGGTACCATGAAAGAAAAACAGAGTATGAACTCACGGGTTTTCATTTCTTCTCCTAAATTAGAGGTCAAATGATATGAGAAAACATGAATTATGCATTGTCATGGTTCCTTTTAAAGTGCATGTTGCTGACATGATTGAAATACATCACTGGCAGTAGAGAATGTCTTGTGCTTTTAAATTTAGTTATGACTATCGATTCTCTTGAGTCACCAGCTCAAGGTTAGTAGGTGTTTCATCCTGACAGTTATGCTCTGACATTAAGTGTATCACCGTCAATGACCACTGGCTGCCCTAAGGACTGCTGAGCCCTCGGAGGTATCTGTCTATCAACCATACGTGTGTGTATTTGTCAGTGTGTACTTACGCTTGTGTGTGTTTGTATTTGGAAGAGAGTAGGGCGGCTGTAGTAACCCTCTCACTTCACACACTTCTTCATCTCATCTCACAAAATGGTTCAGCAAATACAACAGCTCAGTGCAGAACAATGCACTGTCTGCATCCTGCCTGTAGATGGCAACCTTCTAATGCACAATACCTATTTCAAACCCAGCATTCAAACATATACACATAGACTCCACAAACTCAACTGAACCACTATCAAAATATCAGATACTTTACTACAACAGAGCAAGCCTACTTGCCTTTTTTTTTATTTATTAGTAAACATCTAAGGATGGAGGAAGCTGAATCTGCTTTATTTTTCTGAAGAAAACGGCAGCATGCACACTTCTACCAAAAGAGGGCAGCTGTTCAACACACACAACAGAGAGCATCTTGTTTGTTTCATCCTCTAATTCTGCATGGCTACACTAATTATCATAACGTAAAAAAGGTATTATAGCTCTGGCAAAGGAGAAGACCAGACAAGATTTAATTCTCTCACAGTGATTCATTTCTCCCAGTGGGAACTTAACTTGGCAAGACAAAGGCGGCAATTTACTGTGAATCACTTAAGTGCTTCAGCAATGAGCGCTTGTATCAGATTGTGAAGGCAAACAATAAATATCACTCGCGTTTTCAGATTTAGCAGGATAGAGGAGTTTTCTGTGGTAACTTATCTCAAGGCAGGTTGAGACTGAGGCCAGTGCTTTTTTTTAAATATATAGAAATAACAGAATATACTGTTGACTTTATCAGATACTGCTCTGTAAACACAGTATGATTAATGTGCCAGCCTAAATCACTATGCTTTAGTACGTAAATTTAGGTGGTGTTATGTATATGCAAGCATGGGTAAATGCGAGTACACTGCTGATTGAATAATTTCATCACAACCCACAAGCAGTGGTAGTAATAGCACTGAGTGGGTGTTCTGTAACCCATTTATTCTCAGGGACATCTCTGCTACAGGTAGCCCTTTTGACATCGTCAGACTGCGCTGTGACAGGAGTGAGAAAGAAGCCCATTTCCACCTGTCATTCAGCCAAAGCCCGGAGCTGCTCACTCACTGAAAATCCAAATCCTCTCTGCTGGTATTGTGTAAAAAAAAGTGTTTTTAAACGACATGAATATCAATGAATCTTGCTCAGTGAATGAGATGGGTGAGATAGCTTTGCAAAATGGTTATAGTAGTACTTTTTTCTATAAAACATATGTAACTGGTAATACACATATCAACATAATTATTTTAAAATCCTTTACAAAAGCTGTCTCACTGAGATTGAAATGACTTTTTTAAAAAGAGGGATCCGTGTACAAAAATATATACATACAACAATCCATGAGAGGTGGACACACAAAACCTAAGAAAGGCATGTGCAAGGAGCAGTAGCAGATAATTACAACCTTTAAAAATGTAGCTTCATAGTTGTTTTTGCAGTTCATTAAGTTTATAGGTAACAGAGTATTTAAATCCATTTTTTTCAGGCTGAGCAGAGGAAATCTTTGCAGTAAAGCAAATGCTGCTCTTTCCTCATAGCAAAGGAGGAACATCCCATATTTTCGTACAAGATATAAAAAGAAATCACCTCTAATAAATTGCAATGCACGGTGATACACAGAATCAAGAGGCTTCAAGGTGGATGAAAAGGTGTGCATATAAACCACCATAATCAAGTTCGGACAAAACTGTAGACTGTACAACAGTGGCCCCTCTTGTTCAATCTACAATTGGACTTTATTCTGTACAAAAATCTTTTTTTTTTCAACTTTAACAGAAGGTTTCCATTTAAATTACTTGAACGATTCAGTTAAGCATCAATCCTGTCAATTCCCACTTGTGCCAAATCAGAACAGAAAGCTAAAAGGTTAGCATGTGGGCTGGCAGGGCTTGAATAAATTAAGGAAATTCACAATTTTTTTTCCTGAGGCGTTGTGTCAGTTACTTACACCTCTGGGTATTTAGAACTGGAAATGTAATACAGCTACAAACTACAATGCTGGAAGGAGCAAAGCAACATTTGATAACAGTAATGATGTTTATGCAAGAATACAATTCAGTTCTGGGTCAATAATCACAAAAAATTATATATGGTACTGCATACTGTTGTGTACTGCTGCACTCACAAATAAGATATACACACACTATGGCACTGTTAACTGAAGGTATGCATTAAAACCTTCTAATTTGGCTTCCCATCCCTCTTCTCTGTGTGATGCTCATGCCCTGGAGGATTTTCAATAAGTGACAGTTCACTATTTCACATTATATACAGTCAGACACCCCTATGCACACACACACACACCCGTGCACAGACATACACACAGACTCACACACTACTACCCCCCACTGTCTTTGCCCCGAAGAGGCAGGAAGACTTCTGCTGAGTTGGGTACACTCCTCCATCTGGAGAGAAGCAATGATTATTAGCCTGTGGGATGGAACCACACGTACACATGCACTCACATACACACCACTGCTCTTAAAATGTGCTCTTTTCTCCACATTTTGGGGAAATTTTCCACTCTCCACTCACCATCACTCATGAGCCTTTGAGTTTTCTGGGCAGTCAGTCGCTTAAATATTCATACTCCACTGTGGTTTTGCTTTCTAAAACATGTAATAAGTTACATATCTGTCTTCACATCCCTAAAATCAGCACAGCATATTTCATCTCTGGCATTTAGGCCTCAAGCAACACTGCTAAATGTTATTGGCAGGTCCTAATGGTTGTTGATAAACATTATCGGATAAGCCAGAGGTAACAGAGTGAGAAGATGGCACTGATTAAAAATAATGACCTGCAGGGGCTGTTCATGTAGCAACCGCCTTATCACAGCTTCACATAATGTTATTTCAGGTCAGCAAAGATCCAGTTTATTATTTAGATCCGTCAGCCTGTGGACAGCACCTGCCAAATTGAATTTACCTAAAAATGAGGGGAGTCTTTGGAAGTGTAATGAAAAATGTTAGACATCAATAGCAGCTTAGCATTTTGTTCTTAAAATGACTCATCAAACTTTAAATTCCTTTTTATCACAGTAATAACAAGCCAAATTTGTCACAGCTTACATAACAGTGAGCTAAATTATGAGCAGGCACATATTAACACTTATTAACACGGTTAACACTTGCTTGATTAGCAAGGTGCATCCAAAATTCAATGTGATGTTAAATAGGATGCTAATTCTGGCTACTGAAGAAAAATTTACTTACTGGAGAAACTGGAACAGCAACTCCTTGTCGCGTCTTTTAGCACAACTGAACACTGTCCAGCAAGGGTTGGATGTGACTCATAAACCCAGGACACCCTGTGAGAAGTAGAGTCGTTTTCTTATAAACTTCTATTCAATATACACAGGAGATGCACCCTGCTGGCCAATAAAACCCTAACCCGGTTTTAAAGTAATTCTGAATGAGCTTCACTGTGTAGACCTGGATACCCCACCCGCATTTTATATCAGGTCTGTTGTCCAATTCATGGAAACGCCACCTTGCAACTTGCAGGATTTAGAGAATGGCATCCAGCACATTGCTTCATTAGTTACACCTTGTTAGGATCATGTTGGACCCACTTTTGCCTTCAGAACTGCCTTAATTCTTCGTGGCATAAGTTCAACAGGCTGCTGGAAACATTCCTCAGAGATTTTGATCCATATTGACATGAGAGCATCACACAGTTGCTGCAGATTTGTCAGCTGCACATCCATGATGTGAACAACCCGTTCCCGCCATTTGAGTGCAGTGAACTCACTGTCATGATCAAGAAACCAGTTTAAGATGATCTGAGCTTTGTGACATGGTGCCTTATCCTGCTGGAAGCGGCCATCATGAGATGGGTATCCTGTGGTTGTAAAGCAACAGCAACAATACTCAGGTAGGCTGTGGTGTTTAAATGATGCTAAATTGGTACTAATGGGCCCAAAATGTACCAAATAAATATCCTGCAAACCGTTAAACCACCACAGGATGGATCCATACTTTTATGTTATTTACACCAAATTCTAACCCCAGTGTTGCAGCAGAAATCTAGACTCATCAGACCAGGCAAAGTTCATGGTCATCTAGACCATGCATGTCTATATGCACTAAGTTTCTGCCATGTGATTGGCTGATTAGACACTTGCATTATGCAACCCTAAACTGGATAAGTAGGAGAAGATGGAAGGAAGGCAGGAGTGGCAAGTGAGTGTATATTACGTAAGATCTGTAAGAAAGTGGAATTATGAGCACCATTTAAAGAATCTCAAACAAGAAGCCTTTGCTTTACTTGTAACAAGTAAGTGTTGGAGCTGAGGCTCAGAGTTAAATGTCTGGTAGAAGATACACATCTAACACTAATATAACAGTTGTGAAAGCAGGAGAGGTAAAAAGAAATATTTCTATGAAGGTAAGAATGAAGGGATAAACTAAATACAACAGCCAGTGATACAATACAAAACGGGTTACCCAACACTGGATGGGAATAAAGCAGCTAATGGAAGACTTGGAAGAGGGGAAAAGATGGAATAGAGCATTTAATAATGGAGTTGTGAGGAGCAAAACTTAGTCCTTGCACAAGATAAATTCAGCCTTATAGTTTAGCACGCGTTATTGCATGCTGTGAGTTAGTAAAAGAGGAACAGCAAGAGTCAATCCTCTTTTCCCTGCAGTAGAAATAATTTATGTGGTATTTGACATTACCCATAATAGAATGTAGTAAAATGACAAAATCTCTCACAACTACATAATTGCTGAATAGGGACAAGCATCATTAAGTTTATGGTTGAGATATTGCATCTTACAGTACATTTGGTACATTAAATGCATTGTTTAATATACATCACTGTGTCTGTACTGTATTTATCTTGTCATATAAACTATCACAAAGACAGCTCAGAAGGTGAACTTTTACAAACAGTTATCACTGTGAAACATTCCTAGTTAAGGATAAACGTAGATTTTGTGAAATAATGATTCACATCGGCAGCAATGACACCCCTGTTATGTCAATCTGAGGTCACTAAAGTTAATATTGAATCACTGTGTAACTTTGCCAGAACAATGTTGGACTCTGTCATTTTCTCTGATCCTCTCACCAATTGGACCAGGAGTGACATGTTTAGCCGCATGTTCTCCTTAAACTGCCGGCTGTCTGATTGGTGTCCAAAAAACGACATGGGCTTAATAGGTAATAAGGAAACTTTCTGGCGAAAACCTGGTCTTGTTAGGAGAGATGGGATCCATCCCACTTTGGATGGAGCAGAAATCTAGAAATCTTGCCAAATTTATTAAACCCCCCCCAAAACGTGGCTATCCAGGGTTGAGACCAGAAAGCAGAGTTGCGGTCTTGAACACCTCTCTGCACCTTCTCTCCCCCCCAAAAACCCATCCCCATAGAGACTGTGTCTGCTCCCAGTTCACTAAAAAGCAATACAAAAATAGGCAAAAAATTATTTAAGCGTACAAATTCAAAAAGAAAAATATAACATCCTCAAGTGCACCAAAGAGTAAAACGTTAAACTGTTAAATGGATTATTAAACATTAGAATTCTCTCTTCCAAGTCCCTGTTAGTAAATTATTTATTAATTGATCAACATATTGATTTATTCTGTCTTATAGATACCTGGTTACAGCAGAATGAATATGTTAGTTTAAATGAATCACCCCAGAGTCATTCTAACTGTCAAACTCCTCAAAGCACAGGCCGAGAAGGAGGAGTAGCAGCAATCTTCCACTCCAGCTTATTAACCAAAGACCCAGACAGAGTTTTAATTCATTTGAAA
Source organism: Australoheros facetus (assembly GCA_030220045.1). Lineage (NCBI taxonomy): Eukaryota > Metazoa > Chordata > Actinopteri > Cichliformes > Cichlidae > Australoheros > Australoheros facetus. The sequence goes on from JASGAU010379777.1 coordinate 33,570, forward strand.
GCCTGAATCTTAGCCTTGTCAACATTTTATTTGTTGTCTATCATCCACCTGGCCCTTAATCAGTTTCTGTCTGATTTCTCAGACATTTTATCTGATTTTGGGCTGAGTTCAGATAAAATCATTATAATGGGTGATTTTAACATCCATGTAGCTGCTGAAAATGACTGCATTTAATCATTTAATCTCTGTTCTCTGATCATTAATGATCAATAATGGATTACACAGCAGCAGGGAATAAATATCATTACAGTACAGGTTTTTACTGAAAGTGCTGTAACTAATTTAAGTATATAATTCCTCCACTATTATGTTCTTCAATGCCATGTGCCAACACAGTGCAGAGCAGCTACCTAAAATGTACTCCCACAGAGGTAGATTATCTCGTTAATAGTATTACATCTTCACTGCGTATGACTCTAGATACTGTGGCTCCTCTGAAAAAGAAAGCCTCAAATCAGAAGTGCTTGACTCCCTGGTATAACTCACAAATGCACAGATAACCCGTAAGCTGGAGAGGAAATGGCAACTTTCTAATTTAGAAGATTTTCATCTAGCCTGGAGAAACAGAAAATAGCACTGTAGCCAGGCTGACAGAGTCAGAGCTCTGGCGAGCCAAGTATTCCTTTAACCTTAACTAGTAATGACTTCATGAATTTCTTCCATCCATACATTCTCTTCCGCTTAGCCTGTTCAGGGTCGCGGGGGGCTGGAGCCTATCCCAACTGTCACAGGGCGAGAGGCAAGGTACACCCTGTACAGGTCGCCAGCCTGTCGCAGGGCCAACACAGAGAGACAGACAAGCATTCACACCTATGGTCAATTTAGAGTGACCGATTAACCTAACCCCAGTAACTGCATGTCAGAGTGACCGATTAACCTAACCCCAGTAACTGCATGTCTTTGGACTGTGGGAGGAAACCGGAGTACCCAGAGGAAACCCACGCTACATGCTAACCACCACGCCACCGTGCTGCCCCGAGCCAAGTATTACTTTAACCTTAATTAGTAATGACTTCATGAATTTCTACACAAATAAAATTTTAACCAATAGAGAAAAAATAATCAATTACCATCTCACAGATATATCATAACATATAGCTACTTTCAGTGCTGCTGATATTTATTTACTCTCTCTCTGGTTGATCTTTCTGAGTTATCTTCAATAGTTACTTCTTCCAAACCATTAACATATCTATTAGAACCATACTGCTCAAAGATACCCTACCATTAATTAATGCTTCAATCTTAAATATGATCAGTTTATCTCTATTAATGGGCTACTTAACACCTAAGTTGGCAGTAATTAAACCATTGCTTAAAAAGCCATCGCTTGACCCAGCTGTCTTAGTTATTACAGACCACTCTCTAACCTTCCTTTTATCTGAAAAATTCTTGAAAGAGTAGTTGTAAAACAGCTAAGTGACCATCTGCAAAGAAATGGTTGATCTGAAGAGTTTCAGTCAAGATTCAGAATTCATCACACTATAGGGCATGACAGAAAACGTTTAAGAACCACTGCCTCAGGCAGTATTATTAGAAGGAATAACATTTTCACTGCTATGCAGATGACACCCAGCTTTGTCTATCCATGAACCCAGATGACACACAACAATTAATTAAACTGCAGGAATGTCTTAAAGCCATGAAGACCTGGATGACCTCTAAGTTCCTGCTTCTACAGATAAAACTGAGATTATTGTACTCAGCATTGGTGTTTCTTCTTTACCCACCTCTTTTCACTCTCTATGTGTTTAAACACCACTCTGCATTTAATCATTAATTATTGTTGAATGGCTCTCTTCCACACAGTGTGTCTTTTGTCCTGTTTCCCTCCCCTCACCCCCAACAGGTTATGGCAGATGGCTGCCCCTCCCTGAGCCTGGTTCTGCTGGACATTTATTCCTGTTAAAAGGGACTTTTTCCTTCCCACTCTTGCCAAGTGCCTGCTCATAGGGGGTCCTCTGATCATTGGGGTTTTCTCTGTATTATTGTAGGGTCTTACAATATAAAGCACCTTGAGGCAACTGTTTGTTTTGTTTGATTTGACACTATATCACAACCACAAAAACCACAATATCCTACACATTGTAGGATAATAATATATTGTAAATAGTCCAGCCTGTTAAAGTTCAACACACAGGCACATCATGTACATTGTATATAGTATTATTATTGTTTCATTGTATATAGTATATAGTATTATTATTAGTATTATTGTTATTATTAT
>JASGAU010379779.1:0-11307 GCA_030220045.1 Australoheros facetus
ACTGATATGCAACTATAACAACAAAACACAGGCATATACAAGAGAACAGCTTTGAACAGCCGTCCACTGTAGTGACCACTATGCATGAAAGGGTTAAAGCAGTGCTGGCTATCACAGTCCCAAACCCTGGCACTACGAGATCAAGCTGATGAATTAATTCTGTGTGCTGAATGTGTGCTGTGAGATACCTTCTCTCCTTTCTCTCCATGAGGACCTTGAACACCTTGAATGCTAACTCCCTGCTCACCCTGCAAAACATAACAATTTCCAAGTAAATCTTAAAGGATAAATAATTATGCATTTAGTAGTTTTATAAGTGCAAAAACTCCGATTCAAAGTTACCTTTTCTCCTTTCTGGCCTGGCAATCCTGCCCCCCCATCAACACCAATTGGACCAGGCAAACCTGCAATACCCTACAGCAGTTTGCATATGTGTGACTTTGTGTGTGAGTGGCAAAGAGGTCACAGAAACAACAAAATGTTTTTTAATAGCAACTCTGAAATCTGTTTTGTTTTGTTTGTTTTTTTACACAAACTGTCCCAAACACTATAATTTTATCAGCCATGCACTTACATCTTTTCCCGGCTCTCCTTTGTCTCCTTTCATGCCCTGCTTCCCACGTAAACCCTTTCAAAAATAAATGAAATATAAGATATGCAAATAGAACAAGGCATATTATATAACAAAATAACGGAGTGGTTCAGTTTAAAAATAGGCTGGTATGCAAAATTTATTAAAATAAATTAAAATTAGTTATTTGTTGTTGTTTTTTTTTTTAAGCAAATGTATAAAATGACCAGAACACAGCCTTCACACTTACTTTCAAACCCAGCTCTCCAGGATCTCCCTGCAAAGTGAAAACAGTAGAAGCAGGTCTGTTAGAGTTTGCTGTCAAAACATCTCTGTCCCATTCATGCTAAATAGTCCAAGCTGTCTTGGAATTATATGATGTAATACAGTGCAGTGACAGGTATTGTAACACTTCATGAATTACCACAGTAGGGTGTAACTGTAATGCTGCTTTTATTGCTTCTTTGAATTTACTTTACCTTGACAGATATTCCTGGTGGCCCCAGTGGTCCTGTTTGACCAGGCAGACCTGGTGCTCCATTGACCCCTGGTACACCAGGAGGTCCTGGAGGACCCTGTAACATTCAGTGAAAATGATTTGAAATCCCCTAAAGTTTACATTTCCTCACCCTCTTAAAATAATGGCCAAAGTTTTTTTTTCCAATTTTTTTCAAAAAAGTAAAAAAAAAAAAAACTGAACAAAACATTGAAAATATTATGATTTAGGCAAAAATTCATTAAAAAATGACTTAGGCCATTTGGGTGAGAATTTTAAAACTAATTATTTGTTAGTTTGTTTCCTCTTTGTTTGTTTTTTCCCCTTTCAAAACTCACTGAAGAGCCTGGCTCTCCTTTTCGTCCAGGCACAAAATTTGCATCCGTGCCAGCTATAACATATCCAGGCTCTCCCTGAAAGGAAAGACAAAAAAAAAAAATCATTTTCATAGTTGTTGCAACACCCAAATCTTAGAAGTACATAAACAGCTGTGTCATAAGTGGAAAGCAAAATTAAATGCGTGGGTTAGACTTACTCTTTCTCCTCTCTGTCCCTTTGGACCAGGAAGCCCAGGAGGACCCTAACATGAAAAGACTTACAAAACTGTTTCAAAATGCCTTCACAGTCTATAAAGAATACAGGTGTCACAGTTCAGCTATGACTATCTATATATTTTAGTTATTTTGTTCTCACCATGTCACCTGGAATGCCTGGAGGGCCCTAAAAAAAAGCAAAGTATTTTCAGGTTCAGATCTAATCAATTCTATGCAGTCCTATGAAAAACTAAGTAATTCCTTACTGCTTCCATAGAAATGAAAGAGGGTAACTTGCAGCTAGGTTCCATTAATCAAATGTACTTGATTAATTGATCTTCAGCAAAAATGACCACCTCTACAAAAGCAGAGTGGACTGCCCAGCAAAATTCACCTCAAGATCAAACAGAGAAATTGCAAAAAGAAAAGAGCTACATCTCAGACTCTCCAGCCATCAGTTAGCATGTATAAGTTCACAACGGTACAATTAGAAAAAGACCGAACACGTTTGGAAAGGTTGCCAGAAGAAAGCCTCTTCCCTCTAAAAAGAACACGGCAGCACAGCTTAGTTTTCCAAAGCTGCATCTCAAAATACAACAAGACTTCTGGAACAATGTCTTTTGGACAGAGGAGACCAAAGTTAAGATGTTTGTCTATAATGCACAGCACCACGTTTGGTGAAAACCAAACAGCATATCAGCATAAACACCCCATAACAACTGTCAACCACAGTGGCAGAGGGGTGATAATTTGAGCTTGTTTTGCAGACACAGGACCTGGACACCTTGCATGTCATTGAGTCGACCATGAACTCCTCTGTATACCAAAGTGTTCTAGAGTCATATGCAAGACTGACAGCTAAAGCTACACACTACATGATCCCAAGCACAGCATGAAAAACAGAAAGGCTGTTAAAGAAAAGAGTCATGGTGTTCCAATGGCCCAGTCCAAACTTCAACCTGACGGAAATGCTCTGGTATGACCTCAAGAGAGCTGTGCATTAACAAATGCCTGCAAACCTCAATGAACTGAAGCAACATTAGATATATATACAGTATATAGAACATATCGAAGAGTGGGCCAAAATTCCTGATGAAGAAATGGTTTTCTGTATGACTTTTAAGTTCTTGCTGCTGAAGGTGGTTCCTTCAAGCTACTGATTCAGTTGGAATTAGCTCTTCACAGGACTGCATAGAGTGCTGTGACATATTTCTTTTTCATATGACTAGTTACCCGCTGGCCAGCAGAACCCGGAGGTCCAGTTCTTCCTGGGCGTCCTGGCAAACCAGGAACGCCGTCCGTCCCAGGAAGTCCCTGTCAAATTAATGCAATACAGTCAGTCCTGAAAACTAAATAAAAAATTGAAAACCCTTGTTACTATAACTATTTTGCTTGTTATCATCCATACTGTATGTGTCAGTACAAGTTAATAAAAGCCAGAAAGGCTATTCTTAACAATGAATAATAATAATGGTATTTATGCATAATGTGTGTGTCTATATATTGTTTGTGCTGGTAGCTCACCCTTTCTCCTTTCTCTCCTTTGGAAGATGTGAAAGGATCAAACTGTCCAGGGCTTTGCCTGAATCTCTACAAAAACAATAATATAAATTTTTAAAAGTTTGGTTGATGATAAGTAAAAAGTATATCTGTATATACAAAAAACTGAATAGAAAGGAGAACAAAGTATTGGTGTATTCTTTAAGATGTGTCATAAAGTAAAGCCATAAAACATACCAGACCAAGACCAAAACTGTCTCCCTGAAAGAATGAAAGATTTTCAAAAAAATAAACAAGTTTGTGAAAGATTTTGGAAAAAGAAATATATCAGTTTGGTCTGAGTCTAATAACTCACCCTTTCCCCCTTCTGGCCCTGGGAAAACAGATGACTGACATAATTAATCACTGCTGAGTCACACAAAGATAAACAACTCATGAATCTGACTTTGTGGTAGAAGGAGGAGGAGAGAAGTTATGACACCAACCTTCATGCACTGGGTGGGGCACGGACCCTGAGGTTTAAGCATCTCCTCTGGGTCATCAGTGGGGGTGTCTAGCTGAGCACCCTGAAAATCAAAATGCAAAAAAAAAAAAAGTGAATGCATTATGAACTATTCAACTGACTTCAAGTAGACTGCAGAAGCAGAGAAGGCTCACTAACCAAGCTTCTTTGAAATTAATCTTCAAGATTAATTTTAATTATTATTATGTAACACAGGGTTGTGTAACAAATTTGCAGATGTAGTCTATTTGTGCTACGAAGAATTATGAATTAATCATTCAATATTTTAGTCATAAAAGTAAAGCTACTGTTCACAGTGAAGTGTGGGGGGATGAATCTAAGAGACTCACACATGTAGTCTAATGGCCTGAAGAGAGAAACTTTACCAAAGTTTAGTGGTTAGGCAGCAGATACCATCACTGCTCTCAGAAGACTAGTGCTAGTGAAGCTCTGGGCAGATTTAATCACCTGCTGCACTAGTACTAGTCACTTTCTTCAATTTTTTCAAAAAAAAAAATTTAGGACTCTTTTTTTGATGCTCTCTGACTTGAAAATATAGCCTTTTCTTTAAGAAAAGTTTCTAGGCTTTCTTGTAAATCTGTGATGAGCACAACAGGCTCACTGTGATATTGATTCAGAGGAACCTAAAGCTGCTCATCTGGTTCGCCTCAGGTCCACTGATAAAAACACAGGTGTCTGCCTCCTTTCTTCTAAAATCAAAAGTCACCTACTTATTTTTTTTCCTTACAATGAGCAGTTGATTGTTCTCTGGCCACCACGCTGCAAGATTTTTGATTTCTTCCGGATATGAACTAGAAAAATACATGCACATTTACACCGAAAGAGGGGCAGGTGCTGGGCCGACAACAAGCAAACGATGAAAGGTAAAAATCAACAGCTGGAAGACTGCAGAGCTCCGGTTTTGCCTACTGATTGCACCACTAAATCGATGACATTTCTAGCAGACCTGCTCATTTTTAGACAACAAGTTTTGGTTTTATAGGGGAGACTAGATTGAATGCGGAGCTCAAATCAGCAGTATTTATAAAGGTTTTGTTTATTTTCAAGATGTGTGGAGACAGAGTGGAGGGCAGTGGCGCAAAGTACTGAGGATCCACATGGACTGGCATATTGTCTTTTATGCACTGAAGAATTAGCCTCTCAAAACACATCATCAGAATCGGGGTCTGAACAGAGTCTGCAGTCACATCTTCCACTCTGACGTCAAGTAAAGCATGGTGACGTTTTTTCGCCTGCAGAGCCTTTGTGTGCAAATTTAAAATTAACTGCATGCACCTATGTGTAATACATGGTCATTAGACACAAATAATCAGCTCCACATGTGGTTTGGGAGTTCCACCTACACATCCTCAAAGTGCATGCACAGTATTAAAGCTGTCCCATTACAACAAAATTGCCTAGAACACATATATGCCTCTTATGAACAAAGGTTTCCTTAATTTATGTCCATCATTTATTTTATCTTCTTAACAAGTGTGATTGAGCTATAACTCGGTGTAATAAAAAAAAGAAGAAAATAATAAGACAAACAATAACTTTGCCTTATTTTCATCTCACCTCATCTTGTAGTTTAAACTCTGAGATGAGTTCCTCACTACAGAGGCTCCTGATAAATTCTCTCTCTATGGAGGGGAAGTCATCAAAGGTTGGTGAGTAGAAGATATTTTTGTAGCTGGTGGGAGCTGCAATTTTATTCAATTCCTCGGGATCTGCATTAGAAACTCCAACTGCCAGGACACTGACCCCTATAGAGACACAATCAACACATGATAGTTTACTTGAAACTTTTAATGAGCAAAACCTTTTCACAGGCTTTTGGACAGTTATAACTCACCCAAGGCGCGGGCAATTCTGGAGGGTGGTACCACATTGTCCTGGGCCCTGCCATCTGTAAACAAAACCAGAACATGGGCTACATCCTGCCTCATCCCTTGTGACTCCTGGAACAGTTCCTGCAGAACATAGATGATGCCTTTTCCTGGGGAACAGGAGAACAAAAACAACAAAACATAAGCTTTAAGAGTTTTCCAGCACTGTAATGGGATTTTTCAGTGATGCTATTATCTAGGGTCATGGACCATATACATGATTGTAAGCAATGTACTCTTTTCCTTTATGATCTCTTTGGTTCAACAAAAAAATCCCCCTCCTCTTTTGTCCAGGCTTGTTGAATTTTTTTATTTATTTTTTTACATAAAAATTCAATTTGGCCCCAATAATAAAAGATCATTTCATATCATACTGGCTATGTCAGCCGCCAGTGTGCATGTGTTTTACTAGGAAAACAGTGTGACAGCTGTTAAAGGCACTGCAGAAAATAGTGTTAAAGAAGATACCGGCCAACGGATGACAGCTGGCAAACTGAGACAATTCACGGTGCACATCTGAGTGACTGTCACAAACCTGTTTTGGTGTTGCCTCCTCCATAATGTAGGGCTCTGAGAGCCCTGAGCACAGAGTTTCTGTCTTTGAAGTCATTTAGGCGGAATTCAATGCGGGGCTCATCGCTGTAATGAACCACGGCTATCTGAAAGAAAATTGAGAGGAGAGAACGCACATCATCATAACATCAATATATAGACTTTTCAGGTCAGATTTGAGTTTGATGAAACTCCAGTCTTCAAACTGAGGATCATAAGAACAATATATTTGCTTGTGCTTGCCTCCTTGGTTGACAAAATGTGTCATTGTGCCATGCTTCTCCTTTCTGCCAATGTTTAGTCAGATACAGCCCATTTGGTGAAAAAGAGCACATTATGTTACTACTAATGATCCAGGCCTGAGCATGAGACTCACTTGCAAACTAGTCCAATTTGTAATTATCTAAACAGACTCACAGCCAAAGTACTTAAATTAAACACCTGAGGTTATAATACAAAGAAAAGTTTTTATTGTGCAACTAACCTGTGTGCCCTGTGAACCAATTACAGGGAAGTATGTGGCCACTCGAAACATGAAGTCTTTCATCTTTATAAAGTTGTTAGCGCCGATGCTCGACGACTCATCCACTAAGAACACTATATCTGCTTTGGTCTTACCACAAACTGACAAAAAAAGAACAGAAATCAATATAACTTAACTAAAAATGTACTGCGTATTATTTAAGGTAAGCAAAAACATAAATAAGACTTGTCATAAGCCAGAATTCCTAAAATACCTGGTTGTGGGGGAGTTTTTTTCTCTGTCACTCTACTCAATGTGGTCAGTCTGAAGGGTGCGACTGCTCCTGCAGTGACACTTGGCTGACCTGGGAGCTTATTGATTGATAAGGGTTTAGTTGGTGGCACAGCATCGGGGTGCCAGGTTGTACTGGTGGGTGATTGAGCAGGGGTGGTGTTGATGATAGAGGCAGTCTGGGAGGCTATCGTGATAGGTGGAGAATGGGGGGCCACTGTAGGTGGCACAGACTGGACTGTTACCGCTGGGCGATCTGGTCCCACTGTGATACAGAGAACCATAACAAATAAATCAAACCCTTGAGGTCTCTTCAGGTAAACAGAATCTCTGTTGGAAGAATACATTTGATTGCAAAGGAAACAATAATGCTGCAGCATTCTTCTCTTTGGGTTTTTAGCCTGCACCAGTCTTAGAAAACGCTCTTGTAGATGTTCACTAAATATCAATCTGTAGCAACACAACAGGACACATCAGAAGGCTAAGAGATATTGTAAACTAAGCTCCCAATCCTGTACAAATAAAACAAGATCATTACTTTGTTTTATTTATGTATGAGTAATCAGACAAATGGGTTCAACATATTCAAGCATTTATGCAATTTAGACTGAGAGGTGAACAGGATGGTCACATGGGAAATATAGTGCTAATTAGCCTAACACTTTGCAGTTGATGAAGAGTATGTTATGCTTTTGGGATGGAATATCAATTAAAACAATTGTGGTTTTCAACTTTTTTAAGAAACATTTTGAACAAGTGTCAAATCATAAACTCTGAGCAAAAAATATGTAAGATAAAGTAGCATTTTTTTTTTCCTTGAGCAGGCTCATTTCAGCTTTGTCAAGTTTGAACTTCAAAAAAAAAGAAAGAAAAAAGTCACAGTTATGTGGCTGCAGGTATTTTAGCCTGACCCGTGACTGAAAAAGCAAAATGCAGTACATGTATTAAAGTAAAAATTTCATTATGGTGACATGAGCAGAAATCTGAAATGCATTTCTGTCTTTCAGTAAAACCACTTAAAAAGAGTCTCACATATTCTCTGGTACACAGTGCTTATAGGCCCCTCCACTTCTCCATACAAAGGTCTGATGGTGAAAATATAGGTTCTGCCATACAGGAGATCACTGATCTTGTAGTAGGTGAAGCCAGGGCCAAGGATCTCTGTTTTAGTCTCCAACACTGAAAACAACATACAAAGAAGAACGCGATGGTGCAAAGTGATCATTTGTAACAGTTCAGTTTCCAGGAACGGTAAATAGGAAAACATATCATTATATTAAAATGCATTTGAGTGCACAAAAATGAAATGAAATGAGATGAAAGGAATTTTTAAATTATAAATAACCAGAAGAAAGCGTGTGATCTTTAAGTAATCTGTGAAGCAACTGAAATGACCACACTGTCAGAACAGACCTACAAGTAATAATGATACGTTTGTTAAGAAATGACATGCACGGAGATGTGCATTCTGTCTTTTGTGACAATATTACTTTTGTGAATTTTGTGAATAGTATTTCCCTTTTCTACAAAAGGGTGCTTATGTTGCCACTTAATACACATTTCTATAACATGTCTCGTGCTACAAATCTACTCGAAACACTCAAAAATCTCTGAACAAATAGTCCTGTCATACTGAGATACTTGGGTAATATTTTCTTTTCAAATCAAGACCACTTAAGTAAAACAGTGCTTATGGGAGGTCTCAGTATGCAGTGTAATATAATTTACAGAATATAGAATTTATCTCTGGAGGCTAACTGAAAGTTGCGTGAATTACAAGATGTTGCAAAATTAAGGACAAATCTTTGTTATGGTTCCTTACTGACCTGAGATGTGCCTCCAGGAGAGACGATATCCTGAGGCGCCTGCTACACGTGTCCAGTTCAGAACAGTACTGTTGTCTGTGGTATTCAAAGCAGCAAATCCTTCTACTTTTGGAAGATCCACTGAAACACACAAAACAATCCACATCAATAAAAAAACAAGTCTGTGTTTTAGGAGATTGTTGAAACATGTAAGTGTGTACATATTTCCCTGAAGCTTTTAACCCAGGGCAGGTTTTATACTTTTCCTCACTGTCCGGGGCATGCAGAACTCACAGGTACGTGCTGTGACCAGGACAGCACTTCCTTCCCTGCTGCCCACCATAGAGGACACTTGGATCTTAAAAGCTGAGCTCTCTCGCAGGTTGCGGATGGTGTAGGAAGTGGAACCAGCTGATACCACATGGGACTTCTCATCACCCCCTAGTGCAGGAAATAATTAAATCCAGCATGAGAGTGTCAAATCGCAGATTAAACTTTTCATACAATGAGCCAACAAGAGTCTAAACTGATGAGTGATTTCCCATTATGCAAAATGGCAGCAACGAGCTGCTGTAATTGGAAAACAATGCACATATCCAAGACATGTTTAATATTTTCATCAACAGGGTTGAATTTATTTTTCTGCCAGACATATAATTGTCTCTGGAGCTTTTTTCAAGCTCCAGAGCTTTTTTCAAGCTCCAGAGCCTTACTATTACCTGGATGCCCTGTGCTTTTCACAGATGAGAGCAGGTTCACGCTGAATACATGTGACAGATGTGAAAGTGTCTTGAGAAGTCGTGGAGAACATTATGCTGCCTGTAACACTGTTCTGCATGACTTTGATTTCCAGAGTGAATGTAAATTCAGCCCTCTGTAGGTTGATAATTTTCATTTCCATCAAATAATGTTTCATTCCTAAGACATCACCCGGTACATATAAGTATAGCTATCCAGCAGGATTTTTTTTCCCATTGAGATCTGATGTGTTTTCAAAGTGTTCCTTTAATTTTTCTGAGCAGTATATTACAATAGAGTTTGCATTCTCCTGTATATTGTGACTACACGTGTATATAGATTGGGGTGTTAGAACACACATTTGGATGGTTTAATTAGTGTGGTCTCTTACCAAGAAAAGGGATCCAAGAGATTTTGTACCCAGAGGCTCCTGTTGCTTTTTTCCAAGACAGAGTGAAGGAATTTACTCCAATGTCCACAACCTTCACCTCCCTCACTGCCTGGATTGGATCTGAGTCTGAGACTGCAGCTAAGAGATAACATTAACATCACCACAGGGAATTTCAATCCAAGTTTTATACCACACAGCTGTGAAAATCTGTTTTTTCCCTAATTGATTAAAATAACAATACATTAAAGATCTGGAAATCATAAAATAAGCAATTAAAATCTCTGAACAATTTGCTGATGTGACTTTCCTTACACCCCCTATCATTTTAGTGTAATGAATGTAGCATTTGGTGCTTGGAGTAACACACTGACAGTGACTATGATAGAATGATAGCAGCCCTGCTGACTTGGACTCAGTGACACATACTACAAGTGACAGCAGTAGGAACTGTGGTTAAAATGGGAAGACCAAAGTACATGACACGTCAGTCAAACAAACACACTACGAGGGTGATGTGGCACAGATTGAGGAATTTTGCTGTACCTTCCCATTTAATTATGATGGAGGCACAGCTGCGCAGAGCCATTTTAGATCTAAAGATGGATCGTGATAAATTCAAACTCAGTTAGACTCTGCATATGCTTTGTACTGTACCTGTGAGCTGAGATAAGGAGATTTCTGGTCCCTCTGAATTGCCATAGACTGCACAGATGGTGATTGTGTAGGTGGACTGTGGGTTCAGGTCTTCAATATGGTGGAAGAGGACGCTACGATCCAGGTACTGGACCTGGGGTTTGCTATCATCTGCAAGCATCAGACAAATATACACATTATTATGACTTCACATGGTAAACAGAAAATCTTTAATGGGGCTGGCATGCTGTCTGACAGTGAAAACAGTTCAAAGACATAAATCCAGAAGAATATATTTAAATATATCACCTGTTTTCCATGAAAGTTTGTACTCAGTGGCTCCAACAATGGGACTCCACGCCACATCTATAGTAGTGCTTGTGTAGGATGTCACCTTGAAGTTGGAAACATAACCCAAAGGAGCTGGAAAAGGGGAAGAAAACACATGTTGTTCTTATGAATACATTGTTTCCTGTAAAAGAGATGAATCACAAATGAAAGCGAGTTATTTTTTAACTCTCTCTGGGTTTATTGATTTTCTCAGTGTCACCTTATTTCTTAAAGCACTACGTAGAAGCTTCTGAATGTCTGCTGATTACTAGTGGTTTAAACACACTGCTTGCTCCAGTTTCAGGACACCACATCATCAAAGTTGAGTGTGGTTACACATGAAACAGAGGATGTGTCAGTGAGGATGGGTGTGGTCATGGTTAATGGAGTGGAAAGGTGTGACAGTTTAGGTAGGACTGAGTATTGTGTCACCTGTGTGCATATACCCACAACACACAAAACAGAGACCCACTCATGGAAACAGCCCAACAGCTCTACTATTTAAAGACTGTGCAAACTGGGACCTCCAAGAATTTTCAATAAAACAGAGAAGTGTGTGTGTGTGTGTGTGTGTGTGTGTGTGTGTGTGTGTGTGTGTGTGTGTGTGTGTGTG
>JASGAU010379782.1:0-27031 GCA_030220045.1 Australoheros facetus
TTATATTTGGTCTAATTTCTGCTGCCCTCTTGGCCAGATTTCTCTTTAAAATCTGACCAATCACAGTTTTTACCCTGATAAATAAATAATATATAAAAGTCGCTGCCAAAAACTGATTGCAGCTTCTACCTTGTGACAGAAATGTTGTTTCTCACTCAAAATGACTTGATATCATTCACAAGAGAAATGTTTGACCTATTTTTCACAGATTTTAGGTCAGCAAGTCATTTACAACGGTTTAAATATGGGCAATCGTTTTCTGGCAATCACTTTTTGGCAGACGATCACTTTTTGGCACAACACTTGCGGTGAGTCTCATTGGCTAATGGTTGTTGTCCCTTTTTCAGACACAGCAGAGGTTATTCAGTCCCGACTGAACGAGCAGGAGGGCAGGGAGGAGTTTTATGTCCACTATGTCGGGTGTAAGTACAAAACTACTGTATAATATTGTTGTATACTTGCTCATATTACAGAGAGAGGACCTGTTCCTTCTCTTGAACCTGTGGTCCTCTGAATTTCTCTGCGTGCTTGCAGTTAATAGGCGCCTTGATGAGTGGGTGGGTAAGTCTCGCCTGGCACTCACGAAGACGGTGAAGGACGCAGTGAGAAAGAGCACGGAGATCGGCGGCGTTGGAGATCTGGGTGACCAGCCCGAGAGGAAGATCACCCGTAACCAGAAGCGCAAGCACGATGAGATCAATCATGTGCAGAAGGTAGAGAGTGTGCGAGTTATTTAATGAGCTTCGTGGTGTTACAGTCATCTCATGGAGCTTTTCTCTGCAGACGTATGCAGAGATGGATCCAACGACAGCTGCGCTTGAGAAGGAGCATGAGGCGGTGTGTAATTAGAGCCACTTTTCTTACTTCCTCTTTTTATACCATTTCTGTCATTTGGTTAATAAGCTAATCATTTCACTCATGTTCAGATCACCAAAGTGAAATATGTGGATAAGATCCAGATAGGAAACTTTGAGATCGACGCCTGGTACTTCTCACCGTTTCCTGAGGACTACGGCAAGCAGCCCAAGCTGTGGATCTGCGAGTACTGCCTCAAGTACATGAAGTACGAGAAGACGTTCAGATGTCACCTGGTCAGTCCAGCTGTCACCTCACTTTAGGACGTTTGATTGTGTGTGTGTGTCTCACGGAGTCATAGCTACTTCTCTGCCATGTTTATTGGGTCATTGAATGAGAGCATGACTTTTGAAATGGGTAAAGTGGTTGAAGAAGCGCATTAGAGGAAAGTTCTGGATTTTTTTTCAGCCTGAGGAGATTCTTAAAAACGTCATGCTAACATGGTCCTGTCATGGGAATTACTGTCAGTTATTCACAAATCTGATAAATCTGATAGACATTTTAACACAAGATGCTGTTAAGCAAGTCCAGTTTTCATGTGTGCAGCTTGGTGGTCCTTCTGGCTGATGCCACAGAGAAAGTAACACACACACCCACTCCTTTCTGCATAAGGACAGAGGAGCGATAGTACTTCACCAAAAAAAAAGATGCATCTTTGCCTTCAGGGATCAGCTGTTTGCAAACCAAACCCAGGAGCGCTCGTCAGTATTTAAACTGTGACACCATCTGCTTGTGAAGGTATCAGATGTTCAAAGAGGAGACCTGCAGCTCACCGTTTGTTGTCATTGAGCTGATGCTGCTCCTGACGGCTGATTGGGACTTCTGCTGGGAGCCTTTGTAGAGCGACGTCGCCAGCATTTGTGCTCAAGTGTGCTGCGTTACGTGTTAATTACACATTTGTCCCTCAGGTTTTTCCTCTTCTTCATGCCTTCCTCCTCATCCATTCGGGTAGTTTCAGCAATCTCCAGCCAGGAATTTGTTGACATCTGTGAGTTTTTATATTGAGGGGATCATTATTATTCTCTCGCTGATCCATTCAAGAACTGAGGTGAAGAAATATCTGGAAATGCATAAGAATACTGAACTAAAGTAATCTAAAGTACTGAACAGGCCAATCATAATATTTACAGATGTGTCGATGCGACACTCATTTACATTTCCAGGGTGGAGCATGTCAGGTGTAGGTTTTCAGAAGGGTCTGTGGTTATGATGGACCTGCAGTGTGAAAGCGAAGCAGCTGCATGCACTGAAGGAACCGCAGCGGCTGTCGGTGTCACATGGCTTTGAAATCC
This sequence comes from Australoheros facetus, assembly GCA_030220045.1. Classification (NCBI taxonomy): domain Eukaryota; kingdom Metazoa; phylum Chordata; class Actinopteri; order Cichliformes; family Cichlidae; genus Australoheros; species Australoheros facetus. Next base: position 2,148 of record JASGAU010379782.1, read on the forward strand.
CACCCAGAACTCCAGCTCATCTTCAGGCGTGTAATCGATGTTTTTCGTGACACGTGCAGCAGCTTCCTGTCCCGTCGCTTCACCTGCACAAAACACCCAGGTGTGAAAACGGGGTTGATTTCCTCTTCCTGTCAGGAACGCTGTAGACCCGTTGAGTTTGTGCAACCAGCACACACAATAATTCACCCTGATGAAACTCAAAATGAATCAACTCATTAAATTCCTACTGCTCTGACTCACTGAGGCTCCTGCTGCACAAAGGAATACAATTAGTTTTTATGTGGATCTAACTTTGTATTTTTGGTTCCACTTGTTAAATCAGGCTCCTGAAGTGTTCATCATCAATGAGTAATGTTTTTGACCTTTGACCTTTTTGCCTCCTCAGTCCCACTGTCAGTGGAGGCAGCCTCCGGGCAAAGAGATTTACAGGAGGAGCAACATATCGGTGTTTGAAGTGGACGGGAGAGACCACAAGGTGAGCACGCCTGAGCACGTGAGCCCTCTGAGGGGGTCTGCGGCCTGTCGCTGACTGTTGGTCTCTGTCTGCAGATCTACTGTCAGAATCTGTGTCTACTAGCAAAATTATTTCTTGACCACAAGACGCTTTATTTTGACGTGGAGCCCTTCATCTTCTACATCCTCACTGAAGTCAACAAACAGGGAGCGCACATCGTCGGCTACTTCTCCAAAGTGAGTCTCAGCAGCGAGGGCTCAGACGGCACGTTTTGCTGTGTTTTCACGGGGTGCAGACCTCAAAGATGGTTTCATTCATTTTAGACCCATCATCATGACTGTTTTCTTTTTTTGCAGGAGAAAGAGTCTCCAGACGGGAATAACGTGGCGTGTATACTCACACTACCGCCTTATCAACGCAGAGGCTACGGGAAGTTCCTCATAGCTTTCAGTAAGTGAGTGTGAAGTGTGTGTGTGTGTGTGTGTGTGTGTTTGTGTGTGTGTGTGAGAGAGAGAGATCGAAGCTTGCTTGAAGGTTTTATTTAAAAGTTGGGACTTTCAGATGGGATTCAAATAAATTGTTTCATGTTTGTAATAAAACTGAAAGCTGCAGTGAAGCCGACTGGAAGCCTAATTCCCTCCACCAATGAGCTTCAGTCCTGGATTCACAGATTTTGCAGGTGTGTGGAAATTTTCCCAATAGCTGAACGTGTAGCACTGAGGTGAAGGCCGGGGGTCTGGGGGTTGCCTAAGATGAGGCTGACCCCTCACCTGTGTAACGAGCTCTTTCCCCGCCTCTTTTACGCTTCGACGGCCGATTGTGTTTCGCCTTCTTATCCGCAGGATCCATTTTAAGTTGTCATTTAAATTAAACTATTATTTCTGATAGGCTGCTGCTGATTGGTTCAGTCAGAAAACTATAACTCAAGCTACTACACCGGAGCACATGACCAAATCTTTCAACGCATCCATTCATTTGTGCGCTCGTTTAGGAATATCGGCTGATTGCTGGTGGGATTCATAAACGTTGCTGTGAGCTGTACGCAGTGAGGTGCCAGCACGATCGCACCTCACACATCCAGAACCGGAGCTTATGTCATCGGTTCAGCTTGTTTGCAGGTTTACTCAAAGTTCTGGAAAGATTTGCTGGAATATTTCAGAGATGGAGGTTGAAAAATGCACGCGCACACACACACACACACACACTTTAGTAAATACAGGCCCAAAATGTGAAACTATAGGTACCAGGGTGGCACGGTGGTCAGCACTGGTGCCTCACAGTGAGAAAGTCCTGGGTTTGAATCCACCTTTCTGTGTGGAGTTTGCATGCTCTCCCCGTGTCTGTGTGAGTACTCCAGGTACTCCGTCTTCCTCCCACAGTCCAAACACATGGATGTTAGGTTAGTGAGTGAGTCTAAATTGGCTCTAGGTGTGAGTAGTGATCTGTGTTAACCCCGTACCCCACCTCTCGCTCCATTCCAGTTTAATAAGCTGAAGAACATGGATGGATGGATGGATGGGAGTTCCATGTTCCAGTGTCTTACAGCTTGATTACACCAAACAAAACAAGTGATGAAGCAGAAATGCTCGCTGGCAGCAGCTCTAATAACACGCCTGTTTGTGCTGCAGGTTACGAGCTGTCTAAGCTGGAGAACACGGTGGGGTCTCCAGAGAAGCCGCTCTCTGATCTGGGGAAGCTCAGCTACCGAAGTTACTGGTCCTGGGTTCTGCTAGAGATCCTACGGGACTTCAGAGGAACGCTGTCCATCAAAGATCTCAGGTAGACGCACAAAAACACGACTGCTTTTTCACTGCAGACATAGTGACCTGCGAGCTGAACATTTACGACGAGGACGGCTTCTACGAAGGTGGACGATCACTGAAAAGATGACGTTTCTGCAGCACCAGCTGGGATTCAGGACTGCATCTTAGAAATGTGCAGCTCAGAGAAATCAGAAGCTCTGCTGCTGTAATGCATTTTTATTGCAAACACGTTTAGAACTTTCCATGTTCACATGTTTATGTGATCATAAACTCTTAAAAAGGAGAAACCAAAACCCGGGAGGAAAGACGGCTCCCTGCCGTCTCCGATTTGACCGTTCTCTGCTCTCTCAGCCAGATGACCAGCATCACGCAGAGTGACATCATCAGCACGCTGCAGTCGCTCAACATGGTGAAATACTGGAAAGGTCAGCACGTTATCTGTGTGACGCCCAAGCTGGTGGAGGAGCACCTGAAGAGCGCCCAGTACAAGAAACCACCAATCACAGGTACGAGCACACGCTGCACACCTGGATGATTAGCCCAGATGTTTTTGTTTTTAACTGCACATGTTGAGCTCGTGTTTTGTGGTTCGCGTCATCAAACACAAGTTGATGTATTTTAGAGTTATTGTTAGCCTCCGTGAGCTGAACACACGACCTGATGCAGAGTTTGGAGTTAGATCAGCTGTAAAAGCTTCACAGCGTGTCGGTGTTGGTCACAGAGAGAGCGCAGCCAATACGTTCATTCTAACACCTTCTTAAGTTTCACGTTTAAACGTGTGAAGATCAAAGTTTGCTGGCTCTGATGTGCAGCTGTCACCCTAAAAATAAACAGCAGTAATGAGAGATTAGATCTATTAGTTGATGGATTCAGAGAGCGTTCTGCAGTGTTGCTCTCTGCACGGCGCACACAGAGGAGTCAGGGGCTCAGATCTGAGCACACTGCTTCCCCCCCCCCTCAGTGTTTTAGCCTGCTGTGAACTTTCTAACGTTGTGCGTTTTGTGTGTTCTTTCTCTCTCGTCTCGTTCTCAGTGGACACGATGTGTTTGAAGTGGGCGCCTCCGAAAAACAAACAGGCCAAGTTGTCCAAGAAGTGATAAACGGAGCCGATGACGTCAGTGTAATCTTCCACCAGGCTTTTCCTTTCACTGCTGTACATAGTTATTAGCATCTCCTGTCTGTATTTTTTAAAAATAAATCTCTAAATTAAAGATGTCTCCTGATCTCTGAGGTTACTAAATATTTGCTGCAAAGGGGGGAAAAGTGCTTGATTAGAAAGGTAAGAAGATCCTTCCAGTGGAATAAAAGATGATCCTGATTAAATCAGCGATGGAGGTGGAGATGGAGGTTTTATGCCTTCATGTTCTTTTTATCACTTAAACTGTGAACATGTGTCACACACGCCAGAGCAGCTTTATTCTAGCTTTTTATTTTGCTGCTTATATCTCATATTGTTTTCCACTCAGTGAAGCTTCATTACCTTCAGTGTAGTCTTTGAGTCCTGTGGTTTCAGCAGGAAGATTCTAATCTGAGTGGTACTTCTCAGATTTAAGGTTTCTGTTCAGATGTTCAGTTTTATCTGTAAAACCCAAACTAACAGTAGTCATGTCAATGACCTGGATATAAGAAGACAAAGACCCTCCAAGATCAGATCCAGCTGTCTAAAGACGGCTGCAGTCTGTTCAGGTGTTTCTGATCAGCTGGTATTCCTCAGGGTCCCATCCTGGAGGAGCTAAATGCAGTCATCAAGGTGGGTGAGCCACACCTGAGCTTTGTGCTGCTGTGGATGGAAACGTGCATTTCGTAGGGTTTCACTAACCAAAAAAAAAAAAAAAAAAGGCTCTAATGTGCTGCAGAAAACTGAATTTTATTTTCAGCAGGTGCTGCAGCTCCACGATAGGTGAGTTTTACCTGCTGACTGGCTGCAGCCTTTAAAAGCTGACTGCTCATCATTATGACTGAGTTCAGTCGGTGAGACGGAGGGAAATTCAAACATAGTGCAGCAGAACAAACCATTGAAAACAGGCCCCTCTTTAACAGCAGCTGCATTAACGTGGGTTTGATTATATTCCAGCTGCAGTGTTTGTTATTCTGCATGCAGCTCCAGCTGCAAATGTGCACTGAGACCTTCAATCCAGAGTTTAAGATGAATTCCTGTCCTGTATGCAGTAGCTGTAGTTTGTCGCTGAAAGCTATCAGGACGCTGCTGGATGAGTGTAAACTGTAACTCTTCACGGTGCTTTTGCGCTCTCAAACTGCCAAACCGAGATTTCACCCAACGCAAACATCAGAGTCCCGGTCAGCTGTCCCGGGGCTGGTGTAACATCTGTATTGACCATAAGAGGGCAGCAGTGCTCTTAGTGACTGCTGATGGTTGGGAAAGGGGAAGAAAGGAGCATTTTTATTTTATTTGAAGAATAGACCTTTGCTCTGGGTTTTAATTCGACTCTAAATGTTTGGCACAGCTTCTGCTTAAACAAGGTTAAAACACGACAAACTACAGACGCCAGAGCAGCTTTGGTTCCCCGAGTCTGAGTTTACTGGAAGGATGAACTCTTCCAGTGTACCCTCATGTGGTGCATTGATGGTGACGGTTGGTGCTTGAAAAGATGAGTTAATTGAACAACTTAAATCTTCACATCTGCTCAGCTTCAGTCCAAACTTGGTGTTTTAGGATTTAGGTTTGTATGACTTGATGTGACTTAAAAAAACTTGAACATAAAATATACGGTTGATTTGACTACTGTGTCAACCCAACGTATTATTCAAAGTTAAGGGAATTCAGACACGTGATTAACTGAATTTATTTAGTTTAATAAGTATAGAATAATTTGTAATCTGGCTGCCTTCACATTTAAAGTTGAACCAGCCTGTTTGGTGTTTTAGGTTGAGTTGAGGTCATAGTTCACATCATTTTTTTAAATTGTTCTCAAACCGCTCGGTGAGCCTCTCTGCCCCCAAACATCAGGGTTTGAATTTCTGAAGTTTAACTCGACTCGATGTGTTTGATCAGTGATCTGAATGCTGATATGGCATCAGCTGTTCTCATGTCGGTAATATGTTCTTTGTAACATGTTATCCTATATGTGAGCTTTTATCTAAAGTCAGCGTTGCTTAAATAGGTTTGGATCAGGCATGTCTTTGTTACATCTAAGCTGGACTACTTCAATGCACTGAATGCTGAAGTTAATCAATCACCTCTCACCTGTTTACAGGTGGTCCACAACACTGCAGCCAGACTGGGACAAATAAAAGAGAGCACATGACTCCAGTGTTAGCATCCCTGCACTGGCTCCCTGTGCTCTACAGAATCCAGCATGAAGCTTGTGTTTAAATGGTCTACATGTGCATATGTGGTAGATCTGCTCCCCAGTCTGTCCTGATCATCCTGCGGTCGACGCGTATCTCGTGCCTTTGCTGCTGTCTGTTCTGAGCAGCAGTCGGCCTCACGTCCTTCCAGCTGTGTGTCCCTGAGCAGCTGCGTAGATGATTTCATCTCCTCTGGCTGTTCTTCATTCACTGCTGATTTGAAATCCTCAACAGTAAATGTGGTCATCAAACAAGTGAAATAATTGTACTTAAAATCTACATGTACATTAAATCATGAAGCCATATTCTTATATTTAATGAGGGTCGCATTAATGCAGAGGTATGAAATAAGCTCCACAGACACAGACTGAAGGGAGATTCAGTTTTTATTTTTAAAAATTATACTTCAAAACCACCGAGATCATTTATAAGGCATTCACAACAATTCTTTGTCTTTACTGTTTTGTTTTTTTTGGACATTAGAGTTTCAGATGCTTTCAGGAGGGTTTCCTAAATACAGGAGAACAGCTAAGGCACAGCAGCACAGCTCCCAGCGAGATGACGACAAAGAGGAGACAGGAGGACGGGCTGGGACCATATGTGAAAGCAAGCAGCTACAAAGCGAACCCTCTCAGCTGGGATTCTCCTCCAGAATCTGAACAGCTCAGGAACATTTTCTCACCATCGACAGTCACATGACTTCTGCGGCACCATCGCAGTCCAAACATCTGCATTTTAATACTCGTTTACTTAAAAACTGTTACGTTTTTACAAAATACAGCTTTACATGGATTCATTCATCATGAAAAACACACGCTGGAGGCGAACATGGCAGAAACAACTTTGCTGAGGTTTGCAATTCAAAACATAATGGCTGGATTAAAGTCACCAAGCGGCTTCAGCCCGCCTGCAAGCTGCTTTGCAACCCAGTTCCCGCTTTTCATGCTTTTCCTGACTTAATGTCTTATGTTATCACTGATGCTACTCTCCTCAAGGACAGACGCATGCTGTCTAATATCAATGGGCACAGATGGAAGTAATCTGACTACAGTAGCTCTGACTGAACAATAGTTGTAGCGTGATGGATGTAATTAGCAGAAAAGAGGGGGCCAAAACTAACTGGTGCTAACCTTCACCATCAGGCTTCAGAAACAAAGGCAGATACTTTAATCCAGAAAACAAATAATCGATCACAGACACGCCCCACCTCCCTTTAAAAAAACTAATAACGACTTATATAAATGTATATAAATTTCTGAATAAATTACTCAGGTGGCTGCTTGTACAGCAGACGTCTTTATTTTAATGTGTGCAGATTAAAGGAAAGAGGAGGTGAATCTCTTCCAGCATAGCGGACATCTCACTTCAAGTCTGAAGGATTCAGACATGGCACAGAGAGAAAACATGACTCACACAGAGAACCCTAACAATTAAAAAAAACTAATTAAATATATTCTGTCCATAAATTAGCACTTTAAAGGATTAAATCATAATTTCCCCTGACACCCAACTGGCTCTGTATGAGAACATCTGTGGTTGCTGATAACGACTTTAGGCTCATTATCTGTGGAAAGGTGGTTGTGACTGAAGGAAAAACACTGATTTCTGCAGCGTGGTTTTCATTTCAAGTTGATTCTCATTGGCAGCTGCTTCTACGACCTCATTAATACAAACAGGAAATTTATGTAGAAATAAAGGAAAAATTTATAGTTAAATGTTAGAAATTATTGTATATTTCTAGATGTTATTTAATCTTATTTTCCTTTTTTTTTTTTTAAATAAACTGAAATACAATAACAGAACTTGTTCCAGATCAGTAGGACATAATTCAGTTTTAATATTAAAAAAAAAAGTGTTTTTAATAAAACATTCAAAAAGACTGCTCGAGTGAGCCCGAGCTTCTCCACAAAATCATTAAACTGCTTCCGTTGTTTTAATCGAGATTCCCATCGGCAGAAATGAGATGCTTTAAAGTTAAAGTTTAAAGTGTTCTGCTCATTTCCATATTTTTATTCTCGGACTGCATTAGAGCAGCTTTGCACGATTCACAGTTCAAAATAAACTGTATTAATGTTACAGGCTGCGGGTCTGAGCCCAGCATGTTGTGGAGATCTTCTCTCACTGACATCATAAAGAGCCACGAGCAGAGAAAACTGTGTGAAACAGTTTAGATCTGCGGTTCCTGAAGTCAGGGGTGCTGAGGCCCACTTAAAAACCAGAATACCCACCCCCACCCCCGGTCATCCAACAGCTCCAGCCTGTCTTCACTCTCATCAAAATACAAGAGAAAGTGATGGATTTGACTTAAAAAAACATAACACAGGCTGTTGGCTATAAATTGCTAATGCTGCCCAGTCATATGTAAAGTGCTAATGTCAATATGTGACCCACCTGCCACTCGGGCACAAACTTCAATACAAGAGCAGTAACTTTAGGCCAGAGTAATGAGTAATATCACAAACTAACCACCTCCTATTACCGGTTTTAATTCACTTTTTATATAAATAAATATGTATATAATAAATATGTAACCATGCATACTTGAGTAATTTCAAACTGAATTTCTGTGATTACTGCGGCCCCCTGCAGTACCTTCGCGGGCCACCAGGGGGCCGCGGCCCACACTTTGGGAATCACTGATTTAGATCATGAGCTTTTGCCACAATAGGTCCATTTTAAATTTGTAAGAGGTTAAATTTAAAGTTGTTTTTTTTAATGTGATTTATTTTAATCTAGTAGTGTGAACTATAATTGTGAAAGGGGAGCTTTAATAAAGGCTTGGAGCAGCTTTACTTTTAAATAATGGGCCTAAAGAATGAGCAACCACATCTGTTTCCAGCATGTGAAGATGCGACCCTTGACCCAGGGAGACACTCGTACAACAGGAGGTATAGAGCTCTTCTGACATTATTAACACACACATTCATTCACTCACTCGAGCACACACACACACACACATCTTTGTAGTCCTAAATAAAAGTGAGAGCAGACCGAATGAGGACTGAAGGAGAATATTTTCCTCGGCGTCTCTTCCAACCGTTCCCTCTGAAGCTCCATCTGTCCTCTCTGTTCACTCCCACAGACTTTAAATAAATAAATATCAGACACAAACAGGACATCAGCCCTGTGTGTTCCTTCATATTTTTCCCCCCTCATCCTCCCTCAGCCCGTCCGCCTGCTACCTTATCCGCCCGTCCTCTCTGGGAAGGCTCAGTTCAGATTTCGGGTCGGGGCTGGCGGAGCTCCACGCGGTGAGGCGGCAGCGCTGCATGACCGGGCAGGCGCTGGGGCCCATCGAGCAGACGTCTGAGGCGGACCAGTAGCCCTCCAGCAGCCCGTCCAGCCAGCGGCGCAGCGGCGGCCCCGTCAGACCGGCGTTGGCCTCGGCCTCCTCGACAGCACCCAGGCTCACCGGCAGCTGCAGGACTGGGTTGAGGCCGTGGAAGCTCTGCTCCATGTAGGAATTCTTGGCTGGGCCGCCGTGCAGCCGCAGAGCATCCTCTGCAGTACCACAAGGTCAGGAAGAGGAAAAGGACAGTCTAAGTTAAATGTTGTCACAATGAGGTTTACTGTCTTATCACAATAACGACACTATTAAAGTGGCACAAAGCAGTATTTCAGTTTTTTTTGGGGTGCCAGTCCAGACTGGTTCACAGACTGTACATAAAAGTTGGAAGTGGCCACTGTGGCAGTGAGGGCCATGCTGAGGTGTGGCGGTGACTGAGAACAAACACGACACACTCAGCATTATTACAGGTTTGTATCTTTAAAATAGTTTTTATATTTGAGTTTTTTAAGTTTGGTTGTAGTATGCTCGTTTCAGTTTAGTCGCTATTGTTTGAAAACTTTTAGTTTAAGTTTCTGAGTGCTATAGTTTTGGTAATTTTGTGATGTGCTCGCTTTAAATGATGGAGTTTGGAGTGGAACTCTTTATGTTTCTCCTGTTGGTGCAATAGCATTTAATCTCACAGGTATCTAGTAATTACGTGCCACCAGTGATTTGTAGTGCTTTTGTTTTTTTAAATGGAGGTCACCAAACAGCTTGTAGGTTCATTGCAGCCACCTTCTGATGTTATATCCTGCCTGGCAACAGTAAACATGAGGGAAAATACATATTTTAAAGAGAAATACAGTTGCATAAAGAATTTGTTTTTTGTTAGTTTAATGACTGTGCAAATATATGAAAATCACAACCAACCTTTGAAGCCATGTCCATCTTTTATATACAGTCTATTTGCTCAGTTAACAGGGTGACTGTCAGTTTTAAAACTTCACCAGTGATCAGATGTGAACTCAATGCACCATTTAAACAAATCAAACTTCTTACCTTTTGTAGTAAGTGCTTCAATGTAATTTTAATGAAGTGGAATACTTAATCATTGATGGTTAGAGGAGTCCTCTCTAAATTAACTGTCGTACTTTAAAATACAGACACGAGTTACAGATGCCTGCTCATGCAACAAGAGTCCAATCGGATAACGTCACACACCACCTGCACCTCATAGCAGCACCCTGTAAAACCTCGGTGTCTATTCACGCTCTGAGCTTTACTTAGTCCTGCAGTTATCCACTGCACACCCACACATGGCCTGAGGAGGTCAAACAAACTGAGCGTTAACCCGGGGGAGGCTAATTCAGACAGAGGTGACCCCGCGTGTGCATGAGAGGGTGATTGGATATGACACTATAAATATAGATATGCATGGTGTTGACAACTGTGGCAGGAGGGCCTCTGCTCTGTGTAATTTAAGCACTGGCTACTATCTGCTATTGACATGAACAAGTCTGAAGCTGCTCAATATAATTTTAACAGGTGTTTCCAGGAGAGTTTCTGAAGGCTGCCAGTGTTTAAGGGCCAATCACGTAACCTCCTGTGCATATAAATGAGGTGATTGCTCTGGAAAAATGAATCGAAAGGATGGAGGCACATATACGCATAATGAATATAACATTTGATTTGTACTGCAGTATGAGGCTGTAAACTTTAGTTTCTGTCTGCATAACGACCAAAGTTGGTGAGAAAGCCGTCAAAGACACTTTGTTACCAACTTTGATTTACAAGCACATGAACACAATAAGGCAACAGCTTCCCGACTCAGGAAACCATCCGAGGAGCACATGAACACAGGGTCAGAGGTCAGGTGACCTTTTATCTTAAAAAAAAGAAAAGAAAAAAAAAGAAGTGTAAACAGGTAGCGCTGCGTTGGTCCTGTATATTTCCTGGAAACCCTGCACTTTGGACTAGTTTTCACTGAGTAAACCTGAATGAACACACACCTTGCTGTATGGGCCTTTGTCTGTGAAACTCCAGAGGAGCTACGATGAAGGTGGTCTGGCCCAGCGGGCTCCAGTGGTGCAGCACCCTCAGGGTCCAGACGCCGGGCCTCAGCGGCGAGGTGAGAGGCGGCCGGTAGTGCGTGACGTCAGCGGAGGCGTCCACCAGGATGTCGTAGGTGGCAGCGATGACGTTTGTGGGGTCGATCCAAACGATCGTAGCCGTCAGGTTGCTCTGGCTTCGGCTCCAGCGCTGCACGGCTACCGGCTCATCCACGGGTCCCAGTAGACGTCCCCAATTCCTGAAGAGACGTTCCTTAGGATCCCAGTCAGTCCCCACCTGAAGAGGGGAAAGGTTAGACTCTTTAAAGCTGTTTTCACACATGTGCTACAGCCTTTTACTTTTTTTAGGCATTAGTTAAAAAAAGGTGCATGTGAGGAGCTTCAGAGTAGAAAGTCTGTGACATTGCAGACCGCTCAGCTTCTGTTTGGATGAATCTGCTGTTGGTGATCTAACTTCCCAGGAGACCCGGTGACCCTAAACGCCTACCAGCAGTTTTAAAGTGTGAAATGTTGAAACTGGAGAGAGTCTCTTTCTCAAAGTTGATTACACCAACGCTCTGCTCGCTGGTATCAACAAAAATTCACTCTCTCACCTCCATCTGGTTCAGAAAGCAGCAGCTCGGCTTCCTACTGCTTAAAGCGTCACATCACCCCAGGCTTGGCTTCACTCCACTCCACTGGCTTCTTGCACATTTTCAGCATTGATTTTAATATTTTACTGATCACTTTTAAAGCACACCAGTGCCTGGCCCCAAGCTACGCAGCAGAAGTGTTGATCCCACAGTTGTAAATAAGAACATGTTCTTAATCTGTCTGCCTGGTTAAATAAAGGCTTAAATAAATCCCTGGGCTTCAGACCCTCATGGTTGTTCTGATCTAAAGCTGGCTGTGCTTCATCTCTCAGGACCCCCCAGCTAACCTGTTATACCCTGGTCACGTTACCACGAAGGAACGTTTCTGCAGCCCAGATGTGGAGCCATTGGGGTCCCAGCATGGCACAGCTTTCTCAGTCACGTCTACCTTCACTTGGGGTTAGTGCCAAAAATATGTGAAGCCGGTCTGGCGACGTGGGCTGCTCTTCTTCATGTGTGCTGCTGGCTGTTCTTTCTCTAGGGAATGCAATCCTGCGAGACTGGAGATTCGCTCTTTTGATTTTTACATTTGCACTTCCCATAAATAGAAAGCAGGTAAATAGAAAAATAATATTTTAGACCCTGTTTATATTTAAACAGGGATCAATAGTTTCTTACTCTTAAATGCTGCCACTAAACCATGCTGGGATGTCTATATGAGAAATGAATGAGCTTGAAATAGAGGAACGTAAACTGAGGTGATAGTAGACCCAAAAACAGTGAGTGCAGAAACGGGTTCAGCTTCATGTTCCTCACAAACACAGAAATCTGACCTGGATGTGTTGGAGCCTGTTGGTGGCATGCGCGGGGTTGGCCAGGGTGAAGTGGTCTTTGAGTGTCACCCAGGTCTCCAGGGTCTCCAACTGGGTGGAGGCTTGGTTAGTAGCCACGTGATGCACCAGGTAGCCCTGGTACTGGTCGGAGAGGAAGTAAAGGTGGACAGATACCGGGTGACTCACGGCCACATACCTGAGAGAGAAAAAGCACACACGCAGTATTTGAATCATGTGCACAATAAAGTGGGTACAACTGAAAACACACAGTTATTTTTTCCGTGTTGTCCTTCAAGACAAAGCATCTCTTATTTCATTAGTATCAGAGAACACGTGCTGCTGTGGACAGGAAGTTCTGTTTGTCACCAGGAGCTGCAGTTCCTCTGGTGTCCACTGGTGGCTGCCTCAAAGTGAGTCAGTCCTCATAGACTCCCATGTTAAGAAACACCCAGTTTACAAACTGATACAACACACCGGACTAATGCTGGATCTGAAAGATGAAATTAAAATGAACCCAAAAACAATCCAATGGCAGCTGCTGGATTATGGGTCCAGATTCCTCAGAAATCTACATTTCCCCCCCCCATAAATATTGTTTTAAAACTCAAACCTGTTTGGATTAGTTTTTTATTTAATTTTTTAAGCACTGCTGGACAGGTAGGAGTACAGACCCCTAAAAATGATGCTGATTGGCTCTCATTAATCATTAATCCCTTATGCTTCACACCCCCGTCACGTGCCTGTGTTAGAGAAGACGACAGAAACACGGTAGCAAATTACAGGCATTGCTGACCTTGTTGTCTAAACAAGCAGCCGTTAAATTCTGAAGCCGTGCCCGGCGGATGTGACTGTTCTCCACATTAATGCCTCAATTACAAGATTCAGGGCTTCAGATAATTAGATGTTAAAGCTCCGAGTCTGCGATCTCGCTCCTGTTTACAGCAGGCCTATTCAGCATCTCCGTATTTTCTGTTGTGTGTTGTTGCAACAGTGCTGATTCAGACAGCTTTCTACTCAACTCTCTCATCATACAGATTTCTTAATATGCTCATTTCAGGCAAACCACTCTGGCTGTGAGAGCGCACTCTCCACCCCACCCAGCTACCATTCAAACTGTCTCCTTTCTGGGGGGTGGGGAGGTGTAGCTATTCACACAAAGGGGAGCTTAAACAGACTGAGCATGCGCGCCAAAGTCCAGTAAAACATAAATGAGGATCATTTGGAACAGTGGATCGTGCAAAGTTACTCTACTAACCCCAAGAATAAACAAATATGGTGGTGGAAATGAGCCGAACTGGTCCCCTTTAAAGCCTAAAGAGTGACATCAGGGCAGCTATCGCCTGCTGAATAACCCTCACGCTGTTGTCAGAATATTCTTTAAGGTAGTTTATTTCTGTTTCTCCTTTCATTCAATTCTTTTTCTGGTTTATGTGACGACTCGTATCCCTGAACCTCCACAGAGGATCTCTCAGGTTCTGCTAAACTGACTCAAAGCACCACTGTGGAGTTTTAGACGTCTGACTGAAATCACAGGCTGAAGGAAACAGACTGGTCCTGTCTAACCACCCCTTACTTCCCCCTACACGCTCTCTCTCTCTCACACACACACTCCCATAATGCTGCCCCCACCCATGCTACCCACCAGTCCCCACCTAAACTCCAACAAGAACCTCCTTGTACCTACTGTGGGTCTGTGAGAGAGGGGGAGCTGGAAAAATCTAGCCTGTGCAGAAACTGACGCCTGATTGTACAGCGGAACAAGCTAGCCTTATCTTCATATTTAATTTGGACTGCACAAACACCAGCGGCAGTGAGTTTGGTGGAAAGACACGTTTCATCTGCCAGTCCTCCTCTTTCCCCTCAGAAGATGACGGCACAGTTTCTCTCTTCAAATACCAGAATTTACTGGCACAGCCAATAATAACAGCCTCTTACACTGAGACTGATGGAGACGAGCCCTCTACATGAAGCTGAAAGCTCTCTGCACTTATGGTACGTGTCCACGGAGGCGTCCCGGGATCGGATGACAGACAGCTCCCTCTGCAGCCTCAAACACTGAGCAGGACCTGATTAATTCAATTCAATTTTATTTATATAGCGCCAAATCACAACAAACAGTCGCCTCAAGGCGCTTTGTATTGTGGGTAAAGACCCTACAATAATATAGAGAAAACCCAACAGTCAAAACGACCCCCTATGAGCAGCACTTGGTGACAGTGGGAAGGAATGCTTCTAGATTTTGAGTTTCTGAAAACACGTTAAGCCATGCAGCAGCTAAAGCTTCTTCATTTTAGACCAACAAATGCTTTCAGAGTTCATGGAGCTCAAATTTGACGATTCCACAACGAACGCGCTGCAGGGGCGGTCACGCAGACAATAAATGAGAAGCGTGGAAATTAACGGATCCTGTGGACACGGAGGGTTGCACCTGTAGACGGATCCTCTTCCATGCATTACCCTGTGCCACTCCCAGCCTCTCTGCCCCTGATAAAACAAAGTTTTTCACTCAGTTCCTGCTCGTACTTTAGGTGCTGACCTGGAAAAATAACCTGAGAAAAATGAGCCACAACTCCCTCATTAGAAAGACCAAAAAAGAGGTTGCTTGTGAGGAATAGCTGGAGTGCTGGAAGTTTAGCCAAATTTTAATGAATGCCGGCACACTATGAAACTTTTTGTTTAAAATGGTAGAAATTTGATCAATATAGACCAATCAGTTTCCGTACAGCTGTGCAACATAATTCATTTTCACACACCCTTTGCAGCCTGAACTTTACTGGACATCTTGGACAGATGTGAGAGTGCAGCTGGATCATACATCAGTGATATCAGCTGCATTATTTGCAAACTGCCCCAATCAAACAGTCTGGTACATTAACCAGAGTGGGCATCATTCCTGTGAGCTCCATCCATGCAGATCCCTCACCTAAACCACACAGAGGAGCAGTGAGTGCATAATGTGTCTGAAGTGGACCATTTCCTGCTGTGTGGTTACAGTCACTGCTCAGATTATTCACTTTTCACAACACTTCGTTTTCCTTCGTAATCTACCCTGAAATTACACATAATGATTCGGTGCTAAATAAACCTTTCTGCTACATATACTCATGACTTTTGTGTTTCCATTTCTGGTTACTGGAAATCAGTGTTAACACCAGGAGCCTTTTGATGCCTTCAGGAACAATTCTGAACTCTAGTACAGACAATTACACTCTGGCACAAATGGACTGACTGCCACACACGTTTAGTTTCTCTTCGTGCATCGGAGCCCAGGACCCTCGTTTGTACCTGCAGCTGTTGTCGTTGGGATGGCCCTGCAGCGAGCTGGCGGCGTGGGACAGTCCCATACGAGCAAAGGCGTGGTAGTGGCTGAGCGCCGAGTCCGACAGGCTAGCGGGTCCATCTGTCTCCTCCTCATAGATGTTCTCCCAGTAGGCCTGAAGCCCCACTGTGCCGGAGGGGTGCGCTCCGAACAGGTAGGCATCCAGCTGGCTGATGATCTCCTGACTGACGCTGGCTTCAAACTTCCGGGCAAAGAAGGTGGGTCTGGAAGCTTGCTGTAGTCAGGAAGGAGAAGACGAGGAAGGATGAATACATCTGGATATATGTATAATAAAAACAGCACTTGGATAAGTCACAAAAAAGATATGAGAGATATTTCACTGACACTGTAACATTTATACTGCACATTGGTTTAAGGAATAAAACCTCATGATGCTGTAACAGGCCTGCTTATTCATACTGTGTTTACATCCAGCGTGCCTGCACGATCACGAATGTTTACCAAGAAAAACAGTCAGTCAGTGCTTTATGCAGCTGGAAGGAGTCGTTCCTGCAGTTACTTTGCTGCCAGGTTACAGCCGTGCTATTTTCAACACCACCGCTGCTGCTGCCTGCCAACGATTTAGTGAATGTTTAGCCAATTAAATCGTTTCTCCTGTTCAGCTCTACTGTGAGCCATTTATCCATTAGCACCGCTCACAACTAATAATTTCTGACATTTTAACCTTACTTTCAGCTATTTAAGTCATGGCCAGCTTCAATTGTTTAGGTCTTACTTTTAATGAGCTCATTTTTATTTCCATAAGTTATTAGTTATATATAACAGTTTCCTGAGTTTATCTATAGCTGTATCAGCTATTCATCAGTATGTAGTCAGTGCTGTATCGAACAATTTCAGGCATTTAATGCTTACATTTAGCCCTTCACACATTTTTGAACCATAACCATCACACGTAGTTAATAATTTCAACATTTTAATACTTATTTTGTGTTTTTATTTATTTTTTAACCGTTACCAATTACTTGCACATTTTAAACTTTTGGTCCATAATCTGTTTTAGTCGTGATCATTTCACACATCGAGCTAAAATCTTTAAAACACTATTTTCAGCCGTTTCACTGATTAACCTTCACAGTATATACCATCCAATCAGGTGTTCTTTTCTGTTCTCTGGTCACTCCTCCTCCTTCATATTAGTCCAGATGTTTTAACATCCACTCGTCCCTGAGCACCTACAGGAGCACCGAGCTCAGAATACAGACTTCAGTCAGCGTATCTGAGACTGACGGGTCAAAAATACCCAGCATGCAGTTTCAGTCGCTGCAGTAAGAGGCCCTCAACATCACACACAAACTACTGATGTAAACAGATTGGGGCAAAAAAAAACAAAAAACAGTACTTTTCATCATTTTATGCTCAAGTGAAACCACGGGCTGCCAACTCCCTGAACACACACATCAGACTCTGAGAACCGTCATCGAGTCGGTACATTCACCGACATCTCACACCTGATTCTAACCCAAACCCAAGGCTGGAAACCAAAAGCAGCACTTTGAAGGTTGTTGTAGGTCCTCAGTTTTTAAATGATGTCCTCACTCCCAGGCTCTAAAACTCAAACCGCTCCCAACACATAGATGAAAACACAAACTCTGAAACCATGTTAGGATCTCAAAGGAGAAGCGAACAGCTCCCTTCTTTCCTAAAATAACTGATGGGAAAAAAGTGAAGTGAAAATTATGAAATAAGATGTGGGATTATGTAGTAATGAAAGCCTTGACAGCTGTGCACACCTGCCGACAACCCGACTAAACTTTATGAGGTCTTCCCTTTGAACGGTTTCCAGTAAAAAGGCGAATCGCCAAATATTAACTAGTGGAATTTCTTGCCTTCTTAATGGAAGCGATTTTTGTGCCAGGGCCGTGTTGGCATTCGGCTGCTGTGATAATTCATATTATGACACAGCTGCTCAAATGAATGAACAAAGTCCAGAACAACTCTTCAAGTTTTGTGCAAAAAAAAAAACTGTAAGAGAAGACCAGAGTTCCCTCCGCTACAGAGGAGAAGTCCAGAGTTATTAACAGCTCGCATAAGAGCCAGTGTTAGTGGTCCCAGGGTTAAGCAGCAGACACTTTTTATCAGCTTGTTGGGAGGAGACCACGAGCATCAGG
Source organism: Australoheros facetus (assembly GCA_030220045.1). Lineage (NCBI taxonomy): Eukaryota > Metazoa > Chordata > Actinopteri > Cichliformes > Cichlidae > Australoheros > Australoheros facetus. Next base: position 19,864 of record JASGAU010379782.1, read on the forward strand.
TCTCTGCTAATGAGGGAGCTCATGCAAAAGAAAGTAACTGCAGTGTCTGAGAAACAGAAGTTTAGATTATAACAGGGAAAATCTGGACTTTTGAAAATGTGAGATTTTTGGGATGGTATCCACATGGAGGCGTTGTGACTGTGTGATGGACGCCATCATATCTGGTTTGAGTTTAGCAGGACCATCACTGGTTTTCAGCAGAGGGCTATCAATGCTGCTGACGTGGCTCTGCTACGTTACTACAAAATGGAAAACACAAAGTTAACCTCAGATACTTCCCATTGAGTTCCTACGACATCATTCGTGCAGGTCATATAAAAGTAGGAAGGATAGGCCAGGGTATCATCTGCTAAAGGAGATATTTAAGGAAGCACTGAAGAACCTTTCCTTGGTATTAAGGGAGGAGGAGGAGGAGGAAAAAGGAATCAGAAATCTTCCTCAAGTGAAGAAAAGTTCTTTCTGCAGACTACACCACAGTCTGCAAAAAGGAGGGGCGTGGTTATATGATGTCACCAGGAGGGTGTGACCTCACCACACCAACTCTTGGTGGGCCCCCGCTGCACCGGCGAGCCAGGAAACCCCAACCTAATGAGAAGGCCTGAGCAGCCTGCAGTGGAGCTCTTTGTTCCTCTGAGAGGTTATTCTGGATGATTTGTGTCCTCACACAGTTAAAGACAACAGCAGAAACCACCAGTTACAGAGTCAGGGAGCGTTTTTGTTTCATCCATCATCAGGTCAGAGGGAAATTATCTAAAACTGTCTTTACTCCATGTTCTCTGCTCTGCCTATAAAGGTCAGACAAGCCTCGTATGCTGGAGCTTTATTTAACCGAGATTTATCCTCCTTTACCCTTTTGTCTTTCAAGTTATTCCCTCATTATTATTCTCATTACTGATTATTCTTGGCAGCAATTTCTCTAAAAGAATCCAAACTAAGCCTTCAAACACCAAGCTGACATTTAAAACTATAAATCAACCCCAAAATATTCAACCTTCCTATTGCAGAAACCTAATGAAGCCAGTCAGTATTTACATTCAACAAGCTGGAACCAGTCAAGTCTTTGCGCTCATTTTTCTAGCAGGAAAAGTGATCTTATGATGTAGTTTGATCTGATAATTCATTGATTAACCTCTAAATTTGTTTCCAACTGATATAAAGTAGTCCATAACATACAGACATTTTATTTATGAGAACTAATAGTCTAAATAATTAGCTCCAAATAGGTGATTTTCAGTGTTATTGTGTCCTAATCTAAATAATAAAGTGTATGTACAGCACTGTACAGACTGTGAGCCCTTCCTTACATTCAGGACTCTGAGCTGCTTTTCCAGCTGGCGAACCCGACATTATAATAATGACAACCTTCAGAAACCTCAGCAGTGAGTTTTGGGGAGCTACAAAGCTCTAAAAATATTTTTGCCGTAAATGCAGAGCTGTTTCCAGGATCAGCTCTCCTCATAGAAACCATCAGCAGCTCCACCACAGGCGCTGTCCTCGGGTCTGCTGTTACGGGGAGCCGAGGACCGCCTGCTGTAAGTACAAGCGGCACTGCTAATTTGTGAATGCAAAGCTATTCTGGTCTCCGGTGACCTCAAGAGGAAAAGGAGGCGGAGCTCACTGAGACAACGATAGGGTTTCAACTTTACCAGATTTTTAATATAAATGAGGTTTAAAAAAAGTGTTGATTTATTCAGGCTTCACATTGTTTTCACATGACTAAATCATAACTGTGTCAGGACCACTAACCAAAATAGGATTCTTATTCCAGCCATTTAGATTTGGCAGGATGACCGTTTTTGGACCCTCCACATGCACACAGCAGCAGCAGGACCCCCCACAGAGCAAAGCCAGCATCATGTACAACAGCAGGGAAAAAAGGGGGGCTGGGTGGGTTGCAAAGCAGCTTGCCACAGACTAATATTCCCCCACCATCAGGGCAACATTGCTGAAGGGATCTGGTTCTTTAAATTCAGTCGTAAACTGAATATTTGAGGAATTGCTTGTTTATTAACATCTAATCTTATGTAATTGTACTAATTGCACAATCTGTTGGGTTTATTAAAGCTTTTCTGACTTACTTTTAAGCGACAGTGCACATTATCAAGAGACATTTTGAAAAATGTTAATTTCAGCACAGAGTCAACTTAAAATTCACAAATTGATTAAAACAAAAACAGAAATTCACTCAGTTTCCCACCAAACCTGATCTCTGATGAGCCAATCATAATTGTATGATTGCTCTTTCTGGACTGCAGTCTTTAATACAGTTATTCCAACCAGACCAAACTGCGTAGCCTAGACCTGAACTCAACCACTGATTTCCTGATCAATCATTCCCAGAGTGCAACAGACCTGAGCCCACTGTCAGCCTCAGTGTCCACCTCTCAGAGGACCTGTCCTGGACAACACACACCTCTGCTGTCATTGGCAAGGCACAACAACACCTATACTTCCTCCACATTAACTTCTACTGCTGTACAGCTGAAAGCATCCTGACTTACTGCATCACTGCATGTTACAAAGGATGCAGCAAGCTGGCTCAGAAAGCACTACAGAGGGTAACCATCATTGGGATCCAGCTACCTGCTATCAGTGGCTTCTTCAAGAGCAGTGATTTAAGAGCACAACCTAATTTCATTGTGATGCTGGGAACAGCGGCACAATGACAGCAAAGTCTCTGACCTATTATGACACATGTTTATGTTTTTTTATGGAACATAATGAACGTCAATAAATACCTCACCTGCAAATGTTCAAGCTTTTATGTGTCTGCTAACAAGCAGGTAAATGAGACCACAATAACATCGTCATGCTGAGCACAGCAGCTTGGCGGAGGGAGCGTTAAAGTCGCTTACAGACTTTAATATTTTACTTCTTGCAATTTAATTGACACTTCAGGAATAATAAAAGTTGTATTAATATGTGAAGATGGAATAATCCAACAGCGTGTGTGGAAAAATCCCACCAGCTTTTTGTTGAGGGACCCAGGCGCTGCTAACGTCCAGGTTAGCCTACAAAAAGACCTTTGTGCAGCTTTCTAAACGTCAGACTGAGAGAGCAGTGAGGAAACAGGAAGCACAGCTGTGTGCAGCTGGTTTATGCTGAGCTAAGTCTTTGTTATGTTTCATAGACAGTCAGTAACTCATTAAGCTCAGATTGAAGTGGAAAGTGTTTGCTGGGGAGCAAGCTGGTGTTAGAAGACTATTTAGAAACTGTTTGGGGTTTGGACACCAAACAGAGGTCCCTCCTAACTTTAAAATTCACTCCAAACACAATTTCATGCTGGGCCCTGATTGGCTCTAAGACAGCAGTGATGTCACATAATCCTGCAGGTAGGTGAAAACAGAAATAAAACCGCTGCACGGCGTCCTACCTGGAAGCGCGGCAGATCTGAGGGCTTGAAGTCGTTTGGCGAGCAGCCGCACCAGTCCACGATGTGCTTGTACTGGCACTTACATCCCAGTTTGCGGTTCCAGTTGGTGAGCCTCAGGTTGTTGTCCACCATGGTCTCGCAGTGGGCGCTGTTCTCCAGCACCGTGTGGAAAAAGGACTGAAGGCGGGAGGAGATACAGATTTTTATTAATCATTTTTTGAGCTGCATTTAATAGAGAGAAAGAGAAAAAATTATGATCTTATTTCATTTTTTTTACTCCTCAAAGAAGAAAAATGTGAAAATACTTAAGAGTTTTCAGGTTTTTGCAATATTTCAGCAATGAGCTGAAATAAAAGTCAAATACGGCCTCATTCTTAGAGAGCAGTCTTTGACGATGCCCTGGCACACTTTGTTCAACAGAAGCTCGTCATTTCTGCTGTAATATTCAGTATTTTATGTATTTTCTTACTAAAATGACAGGCTGTGTGTCTGTGTTACGTGCTTGAAGATATTTGAGATTTCTGTGTGCGTGTGTGTGTGTGTGTGTGTTACCTCGGCGGGCAGCAGTGTGTAGGCGTAGAAGCGCTTCATGCTGCTGACCAGCTCGTCCCTGGAGTTGACCACATAATCCACAAAGGGCCTGTTGAGCAGGAACCAATCAGAGCCGCCGTCCACAGAAATGCCCTCTGGGATCTTGCGATCGCCGAGACGCCACATGTGGGTGTCGCACTCGTAGAAGAGGCGGTCCAGGCCCTGTTTACGGATGAAACTGAGAGGACACTTCAGATGATTCAGCCTGTATCATACTGTACTGAGGTGACAGCTAAAGACGTAGATCAGCGTAATGATACAGATGTTATTCTACACAAAGGCGCACAGTAAGGTGTTTGATAATAATTTCATCCTCTAACTTGAGTTATTGTATTTACTTTGCTCATTTAATGCAGGGTAGAAGGTGTGTGAGTTCAGAAGAGCTCTTTCCCCTCTAAACGTCTCACACTGTTTAATTTGAGTAAGTGTTAAAATGCTGCCTCCATCCATAAAAGCCAACTGTCTTCTGATTGGCCATCTTCTGGAAGCCTGCTGAGGGGTAGCAACCAGTGCTTGTGACCTGTACTGCCTGTACACCTGCCTGCGAGTGTGGTGACCAGTTTATTAAAAACAGTAGAAAATGCTGGAAGCTGAGTGTTTAGTGCAGTCTGAAGCTTTCAGCGATTAAACATATTTACATATGTTTAATCGCTGAAACATTTAATATGAAAGGCATATTTAATATCAGCACCCTGCAGTGGAACACGTGCAGGCTTCTATGAGGAACCTGAAAGCAGGCAGTGTCTGGCACAGATTTGTTCTCTGGGCTGTTGCTGCTTTCTATGAATCCGGCCAAAGATGTTTCAGTGGAATTCAAATCCTGGAACCCAGACGGCCCTCGAGGGCTTTCCAGGAACCGAGCGCTGGTGAACTTGGATGTATTTTTGGGATCATTTTCCTGCAGCAAAAAAAAAACCATTTCCAAGTATCACCCCGCTTTCAGCTCAAACACACCGAGGGCTTCGCAAGTTTAAAGTTTACCAGCTCAGCTCAGCTCACGGACTGATAACACAGCACTGAGTTATTGAGCAGCTTGTTTTTAACACGTTTCCTTTTCAAACACTTTCACACCCCGTTTTCACACAGGAGCACACAGCTGACTCTTACCGCGCGTTGTCTCTGCCGTGAGATTTGATGAAGTTCATGCTGCGGTATTTGGACAGGAAGGCCACCAGCTGCTCGTTGGTCCTGAGGAGAGACAACAGCTGTGAAGCATCAGCTCAGACTCCACCTGACCAGGAGGTGTGAGTGACAGAAACAAACATCCTGCTTAATCGAGTCTAAAACCACAACCCTGATTTAAAATCATGGAGATCACCTGAGGAATAAATGATCAGACACATTTAAAAAACTAAAAACTGAAACCAGGTTTGAAGCTAACTTAAGCCAGAATTAAACCAGGTCTGAAACAGTTTAAGCTTAGTCCTGACTAAAGTAACTAAAACTAAAGTAAAAGCTGGTGTGTGAAAATGCAGTCAACTAAAAATAAAAACTACCTGAAACAATTTTGTGCTCCTGCAAAATAAAAAAACTTGTGAACTTTGCTATTTCACTGCTAAAGTTCCCCCATATTACATGAAACAATTAAGAATAACAATCAGATTGAAACTGAACGAAAAAAACCGAAACAGAAATAGAATATAATGAAAAATAAAAATGTACAACAAGTCTGATGTGAAACGAAGTTTGGAAACAGTCTAAAAACTGAGTGTAAACCCACAGAAGGCCGAAGACGGCAGACGTCTGCAGGACGGTCGGCGATAACACAAAAACAGGAAACTGTCTCTGAGACTGTGAAAACTCAACTGCAGCAACTTCAACAACGCCCGAAAACTGTGAAAAACTATTCATGGGACATTTTTGAAAGTAAACTGCCTAACATCTGCCTAAAACCTTAAATCCATGACTGAAACCAGAAATGAGATTTTTTTTATTGTATTGTGTTTGATTTCATGTATCGACCTTAACGAGCTACTTCATCATATCTTTGTCCTCTCTTTTGGCTTTATTAAACTTAATGAGCTATTTTACTATATAAATCAATTTTATTGTACCGTGTTCAGCCTTTACGTCTATTGTTCTATTTTATCAAACTTGTTTCTACTCAAGTAATTCTACTTTATTAAGCTCTGACTTTATTTGTCGTAGGGTGTGTTTGCTGTTTCAGCTGCTGTCACACTGTAGCAACTTTTAGAATAAATAAAGCAAATGTTGACGTCTCAGTTCCCATTTTGTAATAAGTCCTTTATATCTGATCATGTCATGCTTTACAAAAATCCATGTTGTTGTTGTCTGCGTTTGGCCTCGTGAATAACAAAAACACAGCGAACCATAAAGATGGACTCACGCTATCAACAGCTGGTGTTTAAAGAGGACTCTGAGTCCTTTAATGGACGCGTGCCTGAGCAGGATGCTGTTGTTGATCAAGGATGCATCTCTTGTTGTAAACTGTGCAAAAACAACCTTCCATTTAGGGGAATCGGGGCGACGTTGCGCGACTGTGATTTTGGGACAGCTGGCCCAGTTTATTCAGCTTCCTCTTCCAGGCGAGGGGAAGCAAAAGGCTGCACGTTTGCAGAAACTCTCCCTGCATGCGGAGCGTGAGCCGAGCAGCAGACAGGACGGCAGACGGGCAGATCGTTTTGATTACAGTCGTTAAGACCAACCGCAGGCGTGCATGTGTGCGTTTGTGGCCATGTTTGTGTTGCGGCTGTGTCTCTGCACAGTAATCTACAGCCGCCAGTATATCCCAATATATTTCTCACATTTTGCAAATTTTATTTACAGATGTTTTTGCTGCCTTTACTCTGAATATTTAAAAGGGCCGGTGTTGTGCCAAAAAGTGATCATCTGCCAAAAAGTGATTGCCAGAAAATGATTGTCCACATTTAAACTCTTGTAAATGACTTGCTGACCTATAATCTGTGAAAAATATGTCAAACATTTCTCTCGTGAATGATATCAGGTCATTTTGAGTAAGAAACAACGTTTCTGTCACAAGGTAGACGCTGCAATCAGTTTTTGGCAGCGACTTTTATATATTCTTTATTTATCAGGGTAAAAACTGCGATTGGCCAGATTTTTAAAGAGATATGTGGCCAAGTGAGCAGCAGAAATCAGAACAAATATGACATTACACTCTATAAAGATATTTTAAGTGACCAAAGAGGACTGGATTTATTATAATGTACATGCAATAATGCA
>JASGAU010379791.1:0-16618 GCA_030220045.1 Australoheros facetus
ATTTACAGAATAAAATAATTTGAAAAAATGTACAGACTGATGTAGTGACAACCGACAACAGCACAAGTTGAATCCGAGCTCATGTTCCAACTAATAAAACTGCCTGTTACAGCACAAATTAACCAAATTTTGTCATTAACTCTGGCTCTAACGTTGGGTAACCGGAAGTATAAAACCGTACAGCGGAAGTAGGAGTCTGTCATGGCAGCCTACATATGCTCTTCCAGAAACCCGTGGATAGGGTGAGAGGCAGACTTTAGAATCACCAGTTAACCTAACTGCATGTCTTTGGACTGTGGGAGGAAGCTGGAGTACTCCGAGAAAAGCCACGCAGACACGGGAAGAACATGCAACATCCACACAGACAGGTCCCGGCCAGATGGTGGTTTCAAACCCAAGACCTTCTGGCTGTGAGGCAGCAGTGCTAACCACCACGCCACAGTACTGCCCTACATTTATTTCTCAGTATTTTTAAGCAGAATTAAGAAACTAGCCCTAACTGCTCTTTAGCTTCTGTTCTGCCCCCACCCCCACTGAGCATCGTTCTTTTTTGTCATTGCCCTGTGTGCATTCAGCTGACCGAAATCCTCATCAGTCACTGCGTATTGTTTCTTTATGTCTTTGTCTGATTCAGGGGCATGCACATCCTGCTTTACTTAGTTTTTTTCCTAGGCCTCACTGTTATGCATATTCCTGTAGATGTGCTGCATCAAGTTTTGCTTATGCAAATACAGCGCATTACTGTTCAGCCCCTGCTGCTTCTGCACAGACCTAGACCGACGCATCAGCCGGTCAGTGCTGTTGCTGAGCATTTTCACGTTTCAGCTGCAGCACAGTCTCCAAGAAAAAACAAAAAAAACACATTCTGACTGACAAGACACAGTTTGGTCAAAAGTCAGTGGCCAGCCCTGCACTTATAATCAAAAATAAGAGAAAAACTATCTCCCACAAATAATATTTTTCCCTCATGTTGACATGCCGTCTCAGGGAAGTCAAACATCTTGCCAGCTCTTTATCATGTGCACTCACCCCTCTTTAGGGCCAAGCTACACTCTGAGCTAGTTATCAGTCCCGCACACAAGTTTCCACCTTTAACTTGTGGTGCGTCAAGCTGCTTTCCTTCTCGTCTAATTCAGGATACTGCTGTGAGTTCACAGCTTGCTTGCGGAGTAAGAGCTACACAATAAGCTGAAATACCTTTGAAGGATTTTTTCTGCATGCTCCTTAGAGATCTCCAGCCCCAGATCAGCAAGTGACTGCTTTATCTCCATGAGGTCTATTTGACCTGTTACAAAATGAGTGTTTATATTTGTAATATAAGCATTTATTTGTACATTTTCAATATTCAAATATGCTACAAAATAAAACTGTCACCGTACCATCTTTATTTTTGTCCAAGTTCTTGAAGGTCAGTCGTAACTGCTTCTCATGTTCTTTCAGGTACTTGGAGAACTCGCTGAAGTCAAGCCCTTCATCTTTGTTTTGGTCTCCAGCAGAGATGATTTTCTAAAGGGAAAAATGCACAAATATTAGCAATCGCTCTTCTTGGTGTTGCCATACCTCATGTGTTTGCTGCAGTCGGGTGTTTGACCTCCTCATAAGGTGAGGGGAGAGGTCTGAGTTCTGCCGCGAAATGAGGTGAGTCTTCCATCTCCTCTTCAAACAGCAGCTGCCCGGTTTTGGCGGTTGGTGGCAGAATAACACCGCAAAATGCTCCTTGACTTTATCTGAACTCACTTCCTGTGTGTGTGTATAGTCCTCTGCCTGCTCATTACTTATTGATCATTTAGCTGTTGCCACTCATGCTTTATTTCCTTCTTTGCTTTCATTGAATTTTTTTTTTTTTTTTGAAGAGAATATTTAGTATGAAGAGAAATTGTCCAAGATAACTTTCCATTGTCTTGCTAGGCTGTAGCAAATTTATGGAAAGACAAAATAACACCTGGAATCACATCTTTAATGAGGCATTGCTCTTTATTAAAAAGTAAAATATGCATTTCCTGGTAAAATAGTCAGCTTCAGACAGATGAATTATTGCTCTATGAGGGCAATGAGCAAATGAGACTATTATATTACCATCTCAGTGCATTAAAAGGGAAAACTCCTGTTTTATAGCACCTGGTTACAAACTGCAGTGGCCTTTACTTACCTTTTTGTCCACGACTCAAACTTTTAAAGCTGTCAGACTGACTTATGAGTGTAAAGAATGCACAGTTATTTGATCAGTAAAGGTGCGACCTTCCACTTAAAGTCACAGCCCACGATAAAAGTTCAACTTTGAGACAGTTTTTAAAATTCTGGAGCACAATTTCTTCATCCCTCCAGCTCTTTGCAGCAGAAACAACCAACCAGGATGAGGAAAACTACTGTCAGGTCTGTTGGAACCTGAACGTAGAGTACATTTTGCACTCATTTGGGTTTTAGTGCCTTGCTCCAGTGCACATATATACTGATAAGGGGAAAGATGAGTGCAAGATTTCCCACATAGAAACTAGACTGCACAATAAGGATGTAATTAACCTTAAGACCTAATCTCAAATGTTTGTAATTGGCCCTTGAAACCAGACTACTTTTTAAGCTGAAAGCTGGACATGGATAAACTTGACAAACAAGTCCTGAAAGTACTCTGAAAACTTGAACGTCTACTTCTAGGTGACACCGGAGCAAACGGCATCTGCTGATGACCTGCAGGTGAATTTCAGCTGCTGATAATATTTCTGAGGCGACTTTCCACGATATTCAGGGAACACCTCTCACTTACATCTCTGGTTGAACTGAAATTTTTAAGTGTTTAGAGTGTTTGTTGCCATCATATAAGGATCATAGAGGTGCAAAGCAAAGTAAACTTGGGGTGTAACAATCAGTTGATGAGACAATTGTGTTTGATTGCATTATTTTATCAGTCAAACCATCTGCATCTCCTCAAAGACAGATCTGTTGCTTTTGCCTGAACTGTACAAATCTGACGGTTAGAAAGTGTGATGTGCACGGTTAGCTTCGGCTTAAGTGTGATCAATACGGAAACTAATCTTGGCTGCAGTTTTTAAGTAAAGTAAATAACCTAAGAAAAAATGTGACCGCACTCCTCTGATGCCTATAATTTAAGTTTTTTTAAAGGTTGACGCTGAAAAAGAGCAGCCTGTTGCAAATACACTAAATATCCGTTTTCCCTCCTTAATTGGAATTTTTGTGCGCTCCAGACTGTATCATTACTCTACCTGAACTGCCCCTTCCTCGCTTTTGATGCCCATAGCGGCCAGGCCTGCCTTCAGCTCGGACACATCCACCTTTCCATCCTTGTCGGCGTCCAGCCTGGCGAACAACTCTTCGTACGCCTTCGACGCATCGTCAGCGCAATGACAGTCCGTAAAAAAGAGCTTCTTCACGGTTTGATACATAATTAAACGACAAATAAAAATAGCAGAGGCCTGTAGAGCTCCACGCACGGACGCGCGCACACTCACGCAAACTGGGCAAGTAATCTCCCGTGGAAACCCTAACAAACAGATTCCTGTGGCTGGCACTTGTGGTTTCAGGACTTCCGCGGTGCAGTTTGGGGAAGTCGTAGAAAAGTCCTCATGAGACGACGATAGTGTGCAGATTTGGCCTACGGAGAGCTGTTTGCGGATGAGGTAGGGGCGTTCTGTGCAGATGGGTGGAGAAACTCCTCAGTTCGCCTTGGAGACCTCCTCTTTTTACTGCCCACACGCACACTCACGGAGACACACCCTTCGACAACACACAAACACACACAAACAGACTGCTCAGTTACTATTACTCATGGCGGATATTTCCACGTTTCCTGTCAAGTGAGACAGTCGCCTTCGCTCCTCGTTTGACGTGCTCGGTTTGTTTTGGTTTATCTGGTTTGTGCGGTGAAACGTCCCCACGCGAGCGCACGCATGCCAACATACAATACAGTACCCTTGTGTGCAAAATGATCCTGTCCCAATTGGTCTAGAGTACAAAGTCAGTGTGACTTATCTTTGTCTAGTCAGTGAGTCATACTCAGGAATCCGGCAGCTGCTCCGGGCAAAATTCACCCCATAAGTGACTGTTTCAAAGCGCAAGCACTTTCTCCTGAGGCCACTTTGGCATATTTTTGTGCATCTTAAAAAAAGGAGTTTCCAGAATGTCAAATATACTATCTATCTGATGTAGTATAAGTGTGCGGCCATGACGTCGGAGTCTGATATTGGTGTTAAAGGGTATTAAAATATGTTTGAATTTCTTTAAGCATGCAAAACAGAGCGCTGCGGCTGTGCAGCTCATCGGCGGGGTAGTGCAGTTCCCATGCTGGACCACCAGATGGCGACAGATGTCACGTAACTGAACAGCAGCTGGTTTCACTTTCTTGTAGTAATCTGACCAATCAGTGCCGCTCAGAGAGGAGGCGGGCTTCAAGTTTGCACTGCGAGTAAAGCTATCATCGCTCCACTTCCGGTTCAAGCAACATTCACTTCAAACTAAGGTAATAAGCTAGACAAAATATGCTCCTTGTTTAGCTAAATTAAGGTAAGAGGGACGTGCTTAAACATAATACACTGGCATTTAAATGTATTTCTAGTTAGCTTTTAAAAGCAATGACAGTTATAGTTAAAAGTAGTTATACATAAAAGACAACTTTGAAAAGAACCAGTTTTAAATTGGATCTTAAGGCATTTTGTTACTAGCAGCCTGCCATAAAAACAAATTCTTTGTTCCCATTTCTTTAGTTGAATCTACAAAAAATTGTCAAAGATAACACACATTGATAGACATAAAATAGTATTTTGGCACCAACAAGGTGATTCCCAAAGAGCTATTAGCTCAAAACTTGGTATGTTGCGGTATCCTATGCAGTGTATCCTTCAAAAATCTAAGCAAACTGGACAAGTGGAGGACAGAAGAAGAAGTGTCACGCCTGAAAACAGTTTTTGTAGCAGATGTATAGGAAAGTCATGTCTTTAAGAAATGTAGGGGGAAATCCAGCAAAGACCTGACACAGGACCTGAGAGATAATCTGGCCATTCAGTTGATCCACTTTAGATTTACTGTTGATCAAGCCTCATCAGAAATAGTCTCAGTGGAAGGGAGGCTGTCAGGAAGCCATTCTTAAGGAAGGGAAATGGAGAAAATCTCAGGTATGCCAAATTACACACAAGGACTGTGTTTAAAATCAGGGGCAACAGGTCTTATGGAGTGATGAATCCAAATCATGTGTACAGCCATCTCTAAAATCACAGTGGAGGCTCTGTAATGGTGTGGGCTGCATTGCAGACAGTGGTGCTGGAGATCTTGTAAAAATTAATGGAATTATGAACACAAAAAGTACCATCAGAGTTTGATCCACTATGTAATACCATCTGGAAAGTGTCTGAATGGCAACTACTTAATTTTTGAGTATGACACTGATCCCAAACACACTGCCAATGCAGTAAAAATCATACCTGTATAGATGAACATATAATGAAACACAATCAGTCATGGATTGGCCTCCTCAGAGCCCGGACCTCAAAATTATCAAAGCAGTGTGGGATCGTCTTGCAAGAGAACAGAACAAAAGGCAGCCAAAGAAGAGCTTTGAATGTCCCTCAAGAAGCCGGGAAAACTATTCCTGAAGACTACGTAAAGAAATGACAAGAAAGCTGCCTCAGAGAGTTCAGGCTGTGCTGAAGAATAAAGGTGGTCGTACCAAATATCGACTTTCAAGCTTGTTAGAATTGTACAAACTCTGTTTTTACCTTATATGCTGTAGTATATATGTAGTTTACCCCATATAAATTTTCTTTCCTTTTGTGCAATCAGCAAGAATAAGAGTTTGTCAAATACTGAAAAAAATCACCTGAAGATTATCCTATGAAATCCATGCGTTTGTCACTGCAGTACGTTGTAAAAACCATACTGCTGAATATTTTGGGAGGAATCAATAAACAGTTTTTCTTCATTCATATGGTGGCCATGTTCTTTGTATACTGTGTCCGATATATTACAGTACTTCTAAAAGATATTTCTAAATGCCCTATCAGGGCAAATTATAATAATCAGGTGATCAAATCAAAATATGCATTAAAAGTCACAGTTAAGACATTAGAATCAGTGGGTAGTGGGTAGCCAGCAGTACCCTGACAGCTGTTAGGTGTGTTCTGAAATTCTCAACCATCAGCAAGACCTTTACAGGGTCAGAGTGATTGATTTCAGCCTGGCCCGTGATATCTCAGCGGCCAGGGTGGGCTCATAAATTCAGTCCAGTTCATACCGGTGAGTAGCTGAAACCAAATGCAGTCTCTCTTTCAGAGATGTACTGGATAATTGCACAGTCACACAAACTCCAGTGTTTCTGTGAGGGGTTTCTGAGCTTTACTATAAATCATAAGTATTTTTCCCACAGAGAGGACAATTCCACCACCAGCACCTGGAAACTCAAGCTGTGTGTGGGTCTATGCATCAGCCCTCCACCAGCACCATCCACCATGCACAGTAAAATCCTCCTCCTGCTTCTCCATCTGAGCACAGCACCCCAGCGACACATCACTGGCTTTCCTGCATGGAAAGCCACCCTGCAAAGCTTAAAACATCTTCCCCCCCATGTGGGCACAGTACTCCAGTGAATCACAACTTCCCTTCCCTAAGGGGGCCCTATGTGACTCCACTCACTCCTGTTGCAAGTGGCATACATGATTGTGGTTAAACAAACCTAATGGCAACAATGTAAGCCACTCAGAAAAATGAAAAGTGGCTAATGAGTGTGGCTAATGAGTATGCAACTGGGAGCAATAAGACTGCACCCCAACTTGAGGCTGACCAGTGACACTAATAAGCTACTGAAGCTGACACTGCATCCATGTAATGGAGTTAAAAAGTGTATAATTCAGAGATAATCAGGTTTACAGTGTAAACCAAACTGATAACTGAACGAAGTATAGAATAGAAAATAAGTTAATCTTAAGCAAACCAGAAGGCTGGTTTTATATATATATATATATATGCTGTATAAATAAATATATAGAATATGCTGGACAGGTTAGAAAACGCGTGCTTATATTTTGAAAGTTCCTGATCGGAAGCAGCGCTGCCTGCAGTTGCAGCCTTTGACGTCTGTTAGTTTCAACCACTGAGGCTTCACCGTCCTCCCACAAACATCGAACTGCCTCCATCCGTGCTCCATAACAATGGGGCGGTAATGTCAGCGACGGGCGAGACTGGAGCGTCTTTTCACAGGCACTGAAGCTGTGTATGGATTTAATGATGATGAAAAAGAAGAAATTTAAATTCAAGGTGGATTTTGACCTGGACGAACTGTCGTCGGTCCCCTTTGTTAACGGTGTCCTTTTCTGTAAAGTCAGGCTGCTGGACGGCGGCTTCTCCGAGGAGTCTTCTCGGTGAGGGTCCTTGGCTTTAATTCAGCCAATAAAACACTGACCGAGTGTGTGCTGTTTAGTCCACAGGGTAAACCAGGTCTTTAGCTTAACGTTAACGGGCCAACTATGCTAACGCGCCACAAGAACCCTGCTAACGGCAGTCATTTGTGTGTCCGTGTAACGTTAATGGTGTTAAGCTAATATTAGTTTCTTCTGTTCGATGCTAGCTGACAGCATCATATTGCTCAGTTGTGGTAGCTTTGGGGGGTATGGGCGCATGTTTATTTAAACAAATAACCATTTGCAATTAGCTGACGATTTCCTTACATTGAGGGCAACATCTGGTTGAATTTTAGAGGCTCGCTTCCTCGCTGAGTTTGTGGAATAAAGTACTGTGAGCAGCTTATTTGTCAGACAACTGCCATAAAGCTGAATATGACTCCTTAAGCTTCTTGGTGCTGGCTCAGTAGTGCCAGTTGACGTACTGGATTACATTTATTCCTTATTTTAATCACAATATATTCACTGAAGTAGCTGTGATGTGTTTCAGTCTGTTTAGTCAACTCCACACACGACCCCGAGTCCTAATGCAAGGACTGCACATTGTGATATCCCATTTGCTTGATTTAAAAAAAAATTGTTTAATTTCTCTTGTATAGTTGTGTATAGATGATGGCAAGCTAATCCGTCTTCTCCTACCAGGCCATCAACTTAAACTGTAACTGCTCTGTCCATGTCCATGTGGATCACAGCAGTCTTATCAAGACGGGGTTGTCAAATTGAGACATGCAAAGATAATCATCTCCTCTGTGGCCTGATTTAGGCTTTCACTTCTAAGATTCTGTTTAAAAATCTATAGACCACCTTGAGGACTCCAAAAGAAGAAGAAATTAGGATTACAGCTATAAATATTTTCATTAATTTTCATTATTTTAATGAATTCTCATGTGGGGTGACTGTGGCTCAGGAAGTAGAGCAGGCCATTTAATCTGCAGGTTGGTAGTTCAGTCCCTGGATGCTCCAGTCTTTGTGCCAAAGTATACTTGGGCAAGATACCCCAAGTTGCTCCCGATGCGTTCATCGGAGTGTGATTGTGTGTGTGAATGTTAGATAGAAAGCACTTCAATGTAGAAAGTGCTTTCATGAATGTGTGCCTGAATAGGTGAATGAGACATGCTATATACAGCCCTTTGAGTTCTTCCTTAAAATAATTCCTTAAAAGAATAATTGTTTTGTTTAGTGACTTTGCTGACATTGTATTTATTGATTGATTTATGCCAGGTATAGAAGAACGATGAACTTTTAAATTAAATGATGTATCAGTAATGTGCTGAAGAGAGTGTATTAAGAAGATGTAAAGAGTACTTTGAGGAGCTGATGAATGTAGAAAAAGAGAGAGAGGATGAAGAGTGGAAAGGTCCAGCTGTCATACCTCTGGAGGTATGAAGATATTTAGGAGAGAGGGCAGTGGCCTTTTTAACCAGACCGTCTTAGAGAGTGAGAGTATGCATGAGGAATGGAGAAGTTTTGGTATTCATTTTCAAGAACAATGTGCAGAGCTCTTGAGCCATACCCTGAAACTACAGGAAAGAGTTTTTGAAGCTAGATTGAGAAGAGAGGTGATGATCATTGAGCAGCAGGATGGCTTCATGACTACAGCTTTGAATGTATGACTACAGATACCATGTTTGCTTAGAGAGTTTGATGGAGAAATATATAGGTCAAAAGGAGCTTCACTGAGTCTTTGTGGATCTATAAAAAGTATCTGATAGGGTGGCAAGAGAGGAACTGTGGTACTGCATAAGGAAGTCGGGAGTGGATGAGAAGTATGTGAGGACGTGCAGGACGTGTATGAGGACGGCGAGACAGTTGTGAGGTGTGCAGTAGGAGAGACAGATGGGTTCAAGGTGGGGGTTGGATTACATCAGGGGTCTACTCTGAGCCCCTTCTTGTCTGCAGTGGTGGTCAGGTTGACCGATCAGGTCAGGCAGGAGTCTTCGTGAACTATGATGTTTGCAGACGACACTGATCTGTAGTGAGAGTAGGAAGCAGGTGGAAGTGAGTCTGGAGAGGTGGAGGTATGCTCTGGAGAGAAGAGGAATAAAAGTCAGTGGAAGCAATGTGTGTGAATGAGAGGGAGACAGGTGAAAAGGTGAACATTCAAGGAGTAGGTGAAGGTAGATAAATTTAAATACCTGGATTCAACCATCCAAATCAATGAACAGCGCACAGGCAGGGTGGGGTCGGTGGAGATGAGTGCCAGGGGTGATTTGTGACACAAGGATAGCAGCAAGAGTGAAAGGGAAGGTTTACAAGATGGTAGTGAGAATGAGTACATGAGAGTAATGGCTCAGGCCAAGTGCTTTGGAGACAAAGTTAGAGAGGCTAGGCTGAGATGGTTTGGGCATTGAGGAGGGATAGTGGACATACTGGACAAAGGATGTTGAAGATGGAGTTGCCCGGCAGGAAGAAAAGAGGACGACCTCAGAGGTTCATGGATGTAGTGCAGGAGGAAATGCAGAGGGTTGGTGTAACACAGGAGGTGCTAGCGACAGGGTGAGATGGAGGCAGACGATTTGTTATGGCAACCCCTAAAAGTGAGCAGCTGAGATAGTGATGATGTATCAATAAGATACTGAAATTTATATTTGTCAGTTAACTGTGCCACTGTATGTTAATGTGTTACCTGTCATTAAGGTGACAAACAGTACCAGTTAAGTATGTGACTGGAGTGTCGCTACAAAAGCAAACAGATCTACCTAGTGCTGCTCAGATGGACGTGTTTTATGTGCAGCTTCACTTAATATAAAGACAGTGATGGACAGCGGCACTGAGGAGAAGACAGTTTGAGCCAAACGAGCTATTTGCAGCTCTTGTGTCAATTCAAAGTGACAGGACGAATTGTTCAATTGATGAAGTAAGACCTTCACTTTCTACATTTTACAGTAAGTTTGTATAGCAGAACATTCTGGAAAAGATATTATTAATATTATAATGCTTAATATTAATTTTAAGCATTCTATTGTAGAATTGTTCACAAGTCAAGATAAGCATTTTGGTATAAAAACCTGCATTTTTAACATAACTAAGGAATCTGTATCATTTTGTTAGCATCACTATCAAATCAAACCACATGAAAATCAATCAGTCAGATTCAGTGTTATAAGCACATGCATTAGGATGCCCAGCCACCCCTGAGCAGTATGTTGGCCATGTTGATGCATCGTTCCAATGAACAGGAGCAACCTGTGTGGTATCTCTGTGTATATATCTGTGATCAACATCCAGGAAATAACAACCAGCTGCACAGGGTTTGTGTCCTTTTCTTATTGGCTAATGGATGGCCTTGTGATATGTGACCTTTGCAGCTTACCTCAGCCAGTTGAAGTGGTTTGTGTGGACTCAAAACAATTTGCAAGACAAAGAAGTAGTTTAAAACTAACAAATAACAGACCTTAAAATAACCAGCTTCTACCTCCTAGAGGGGTTGTTTCAAAAACTCAAACTCAAATGCAAACACACCCAACTCTGAGAGATAACAATACTCTGTGACAATATCCACTAATATAAAATCAGTAGTTTTAACTTGATTTTGTTAACACTGATATACATTCATGGTTACCACATTTCAAACAGAAGAAATGGTGGAAATGAAGTTGCTTGACTTTACGTTAGACCACAGCACACATGACAGAACGTACATAGATTGGTAAACACTGCACAAAGCCAAATGAAAGCGTCAAAATATTTGACCAAAAGATTAAGTACCAGCTTCTGGTCATGACAGGAAGTGACCTTTTACTATTATTGAGTGTCACCCTGCACCACATAACTGCAACCTAAAAGCTATTCCTGCAGTCATGTTTAGTTGTCTGTAGCCCGTAATGGGCTTTCACTCATAAATTAGATGGGCCGTTAACACGGACAAGAGAAGAGCTCGTTGTTTTGTAGTTTTTTGGAGGGTTTAGGGATTACATGGGCTTCACCCTGATTATATAACAAGCCTTCTGTTAGCTAAAAAGGTCCAGTTTATGCCTGACAGTCTGAATTAGGATGTTTTCATATGCCATGGCAGTAAAGTCCTTTTTATTTTATTTTTTTATTAAATCTACAGTCTACAGTGAGTAGCCACTTTAGCTAAGAAAAATAAAGATTAATTCAAACAAAGTTCTGGCCCTAATTAGAGACATCCTCTTCAGGCTCTGCAGTGGTTTATACTCAATTCATTACTGATTCATGTCCTACCATGATGTGGAAACAAGTCATTTTTTACATCAGTTTGGTTTATGTTAGACCCCACCCCTAAAACAAGTTTTCTTTTCAACTCTTTTAATCTTCTGAAGTGGAAGGGAAGTTTTCCTTTGGTGTGGGTCTTCATCAGATCTGCACTACTATTTCTCAACAAAACAGCTTTTCCTACTTGCATTATTCAGAAGAATCTAATCAGTCTGAAAGCTTTGCATCCAAACTGAGTTGAAAACCTGTGCGGCACTGTGCTTGTGGAAGTGTTCCCGTCCATGAAGTCTGACTGCATTCACCTTTGCAAGAGCATCTGTAGTTTAACAAGAGACCTGAGTCATGTAGAGGGATGACAGAGATGACCTCTGCTTGTGCTTTAAACCAGACTTACTCATAGGCACGCTAATAGGATTTTGATGCGCTGAGAAGTGCAGTGAGCCCACAGCGCGTGAACTCGAGCCAGAATTCCCAAAACACACAGTGTGTCCAGCTGACTGGGAGTTCCCTTTCGACTCGGGGAGTTCACTCTCGGAAATTTGTTGGCATCAGGATGGAGTCAGCATTTGTAAAACATTAGTCACGCATCTGCTGCTTTTTATTTATAGCAATGCAGGGATGCAGAGCAAAATCCAGGCCTGTACATACAGTCAGTCTTGCAAATCTGAACAAGGGTCTGCACACACTGCTAACTGTTTTAGTCCTAACACTCCTCAGACAAGATTTTCTGTCTCAGCTTTTGTCACAATTTCAGATGCAGACACGTCCAGATTTCAGACTTGTTGCATCATTTTCATTTATACTGTCGAGGCAAAAAACCTTCAGCTCTGCATGCATGTAAATCCAGCAAATTCCAACCAAATGAATGGCATATAGGCTATATTACCAGATGGGAGCTGGTTAGGTGAGTGGGAGAGGAAAGGATGCCAGTGAAAGAGAGGCCATCTGCGGTATCGTAATTCTGCCCACGCTCGGTCTTTCTCTTTCACTTCTCATCCTTTCACTGACAGCAGGCTGCAACTCACAATCATTTTAACCTCTAGACAGCGGAGGATGTGTTGTCTTTTTACTCTTGTGCCAGTAAACGCCACACCTGCTCCTAAAGCTGGATTTATCAGTTAAATGAATCAATATGTGAAAATAAGGCTGTAATTAATTAGCTTGTTTATTAGGTGCTGAGAATAAGCACATGGACTTGTTTTGGCAGCTTGAATGGGTGCCCTTAAGCAGGGAAGACGTGGGAATTGTTAATCAGTCTTTCAATTAAAGTCACTATTTGTTATGTAAGAGAGATTAAAATTTATTGAAATGAAATTTCTAAAGGAGGTTTTCATGTCTGTATACATGATTTGGGCTGGGTTTTACGTAAAATGTCATGATACATTTGTCAGTTTGGTTTGGTAACAAATTAAATATTTATAATAAAATAGAATTAATTTGTTCTTTAGAATACAAACATTTCTTTCGAAAATCCCTTATGTATATAGTGTTTGATCTATGTTGGTTCTTAAAAAACAGTCTCAAATGATTTTACCACATAAAGCAATAAAATTTTCAGTCATGCCAGTTTTTGCACCAGGAAATGTCAAGTTGTGAATTGGCTTTTCAGACCCAGGCATGCATGTCAAACAGTGATATCATATGATATCTGACCTCACAGGGTGTTTAAAGCTGGTGTACATCTGTCCATACAGGGAACCTGTGCAGGCCAACTGTGTAAGATGGAAGAAACGGTTCTCTTTCCCATGCAAGATGAGCGCCAATGCAGGGACAGGTGTACTGGACCCCTGTGTGTGTCGCGTGTCTGTCAGAAAGGTATAGTATTATGTTTTAGCCTTTCCTTTCATCAAGCTTTTTTTTTTCCCACACAAGTTATATTCTACATACAAAATGTATGTGGAAAGTTATAAGGCACTACAGCTTCATTGACATCTCTGTCTCTGGCTCATTCCTCTAGGGCACTACATAAAAGTCATGCATATGTAATGGAAGCAGAAAGCTAAAAAGAACAGTAAATACACGTACCTATACAGTAGCTTTACTACAGCAATAAGTAGATCTCCTCCCACACAGTTTAAACTGTCAGTGACCCTTACTCTAGTTTATTTAATATTATGTGTACCTGCCCAGAGACTGCAGATGGAAAGTAGCTAAATCTGGTCAAAGGCTCTATTTTGTTTTCTCACGAGGTCAGTATTATTGTGCATTGACCCTGATGACAAAGAATAAAACACAAGAAATTATGTATCCCAGTTTAACTCGCGATTGGCTGTTTTGTTGCAGGGCTGGGACAGTCACCATCTTTGCAGATAATCATCTTTCTCCCACAGATTTCTATTCAGGATTCATTGAGTGCCATGTCTTCTCTCTTACAGAGTCTCTGAGTTTGTTTTTTCCTTTTAAAATTGCTCAAGGAGGCTTAGTGTCTATATTTGTAATGTGTCGACCTTACTATGTAAAGCTCCCTGAGATGACAAATGTTGTGATCTCATACCATATAAACCAAAATCTAATTGAATTGTGTCTGAAAGCTATTTCTGGTGTGATCCTCCCTTTGTTTAGGAGACTGGCATGCTAAGTAGTCAGAAAATCCCTGTTTCCTACACCAGTGCATCCCTTTGTTAAATTTATTATTATTATTTCCATATTATTGAAAGTTTCTGTCACAGCTATTTGGATACAACTATCAAAGTTTTGTGGCATTAAGAACATTGTGTTTTCGGTTGATGGAAAATACAATATCTGGAAAGTTTTACCAGACTTTAGTCTTTAATTATTTTAACAACTTTTCTAATTATAGTACCAGGACTGTAGAGTAGGGATTGATCTCTTTAATTTAGTTTGTATGTGGGTAAAAAAAAATATAAAAATGTCTTTTCTTGTCCAAGTGTTCTGGAGCTTAGTTCAGTGTCAAACGCATTAGCGTGGCAGCTAGAGATAACTTATATAATCATTTTTTAACAGCATCAAATTATTGTATTAATGTTCTAATTTTTTTTTATGCATCTCTTCTGCAGGAGCTGAAGGGTGGAAAGGCGTACGCAAAGGTAACCTCTCACAGGCTTACTCCCACTCCCATCCTCTGAGCTGAACCTCCGGGTCACCCAGATTTACATTAATTAGCCATATTGAAGTAGCTAGCTTTGTAGCCTGGAGCAAACAGATGGCCTTCACTGCCTGCAGGTTGGCTCATTATGTTATGCCTTTTTACTTTCCTTGAAAGTAATTATTTAGTGAGCAAGCTAAACACTATTATTGTAAACACTCATGTAGATATTTTCCCACAGCTTGTCATGTGAAGGAAAAGTGAGCTTTAAGATTTGCTGATATTGTTTCATTCAAGTTTGTCTCCTGTCCTGCTTGATGTCATTTTCCATCCAGAGTTTGTCATATTGCTGACTGGGAAAAAGATCCGCCTCCTGAGGGGGGAAAGAAAATGAAGCAAAGTTCACCCTGTGTCATTCTTTCTTTCTCCTTCAGCTTGGTTTCACAGATCTGAATTTAGCAGAGTTTGCCGGCTCAGGGAATACAACCCGCAGATGTCTGCTGGAAGGCTACGATACCAAAAATACTCGTCAGGATAACTCCATTCTCAAGGTAACATTGTCGCACCCACAGCAGGCTTATTTGACTTCAATGAGAGAGTACCATGGCATTCTCAGTACAAGTGCTGTGTTTTATTCTTGGAGAATCCCACTGGAAAAGTTTTTGCATAAATATTGCCAGCAAAAACAATGCTTGGGTGGTTTACTGGAGCCAGAAATAATCCATGGCCTTAGACGAGCAGTGTCACACGCAGAAATAAAAAGGAAAGTGCAGATTTGACCCACTGTCATTATTTGTTGTTTTTCATTAAGAATAATCCCTAAATGTATGATGATTTTCTGCATTAATCAGTCAGCCCATTTTTAAATGACTCCAATGCTACAGTGTGTTTAAAATATCAAAAACATGGGCAACTTTTTTTTTTCTTAGATAACCATTGATACAAGCATTGAATATAAGAAAATTTTGTGCTAACATTTTTTGTTCTTTCAATAGGTTATCATCAGTACACAGCTCATGTCGGGGGATCCCTGTTTCAAAACGTACGTTAAGGCAACTTTCTTTGTACTTCTCTACAGTTTCATCTGATGGGTCACACAGGGTTGGTCGGTGTCTATCAATTGAGGTTGTTTGCTGAAAATCTTTTGATGAATTGGAAAATTATTTAAATACAACCATTTTTGGACTAAACGCTTAGAACACTAATCAGGCTCCTTTGTGAGCCTTGCTTATCTGGATATGAGGATAATACCCCAAGGACTACAAAACCAACCCACTGACCTTTCCGGCGCTGTAACATAAAGCCTCTTTGTTCTCTCAAAACTGCTACATTTGAAGCACCAGTGCTGTTGGTTGTGCTGTCTTAACAGGGATTATTATTTCCTCAGTTATTTTGTGTCATATGCCTAAATTACCACAGATCTGTTGCTGTAATCTGCTCCTTATTGTTCCAAGCGCTCTAGCTGTGTGCACACTGCTTACAGCTTTCAACATTCTGACTTGAAGGTTTCACTAGAATCAGCTATACAGGGTTATGCAACTCTAGTAACTGTAAGCTTAAGCTGTCATCATTAAAAGCATTGACCTATATTATTTTGTACATAATGTGCTATTAACATTTTATGAACTGTCTTACTTTCCCTCAATTATTCTGTATTTTCCAATCCTTCAGCAACTTTGTCTTTGCTTAGATTTTTCTTCTTAAAGGGATTTTGATACTTGATGCATTTAAATACAAGAGTCGAAAATAAAGACCAGTTGTTTTGTCTCTGTCATCAGGCCTCCCTGCACAGCCACAATGATCGCAATCCAGGGTGATACAGAAAGCCTCCTGGAGGAGAGGAAGGGAGGGGACTCACAGAAAGGCTGTTCTGGTGAGGCCAATCATACCATATTACATAGGGCTGCAACTAAAGATTATTTTGGTAGTCGAATAATCTGCCATTTTTGTTATCGATTAGTCGATTAGTCAACGATTATTTCAGTCTTAACTCACC
>JASGAU010379797.1:0-16161 GCA_030220045.1 Australoheros facetus
GTGTGTGTGTGTGTGTGTGTGTGTGTGTGTGTGTGTGTGTGTGTGAGAGAGAGAGAAATGGTGAATGGGGGAGACAAATAGGAGAAAAAACAGAGAAAAACACTGTCTGAAAATGTGTATAATGAGAGTGTGAGCATGTGTCTCTCCGTGTGCCTAAGTGTGAACATGTGTTCTTTTGTGCGTGTGACATGTGACAGGAGGAACAGGACTCGGGCCCTGAGAGAAGAGGTGAAGAATGGCATCTTGAACAGTACACATCATCTGAAAACCATAGGAAAAAAAAAACAACTACAACAACAAGTACAGAGTGAACCTGCCAACACGAGCTCCATATTTTTACAACACTGGAATCATAGGTTTAGTCTGGACACCTGTAACCTCTCCCTTTGGAGATTGTACCCCGGAGGAGACAAGGAGTCTGACCCAAGACACTCTATGGGGAATACATGTCCCACTAAACCCTAGCAACCTGCGGCTGAATGTTTGGGTTACTCTGTATGCCATGTTGTCATGGTGACCCTGACCTGCACATGCTATAAGGCATTGGATGGCTGATAAATGGCAGCCAGTGATTTAAAGTACAATCTCCACAATCATTTTACAACAGGATGACCTGGACAGTAAGCATCTACCCTATTAATATGCTGTTTTACAACATCTCAACATGGATTAAACTGCTACAGCATCAAACCAAGCCTTCATGTGCAGGGATCGGCAGCAATTTAGACATAGTTGTTGCGCCATGCCAAAAGATGCTAAATAAAATGAATGTGTGTGTTTTTGTTTAAGAATTTTCATTCAGATTACTAAAACATAAATGTATCATTTGCATCAGTTTCCAATGTTGGGGGTGGGGTGTTGCATAAGCTTTCAGTTGGACTGTTTTATTACAATAGCTGAAGAATCTTATGCTACACTTCACCGATAGAACTACTGACCTACCCTATCACAGGTTAAGTTCAACAGAAAATTAATCTGCTGGCATTTTTTTCTTTTACTTTTTTCTTTTTTCAAGAGGTCGCCATGGGATGAGCATGAGTGTGAGTTTGTTTCTGATGTAGATTATTTTTTGGATGGCCCTACTTTCCATTACTACACCCCTNCCTAAACCCACATCTGAAAAAAAAAAAAAAAAAGTCGCAATCCAATAAAGCTTACTACAAAACTGTCAACTTATTCACATTATATAATATATCAAAGTAAATGACTAAAGAACCCCACTAGTCACAGGAAAGAGCAGAAATGTCCTTCTAAGACAATACTTAATACTTTCGTAATACTTTCTGGGGATTTACCCATAATGACATTGTTGCGTGAGCATCAACCAATGGCTGCCCTTTTGTGCTTGCTCTCTACAAATTATTATTTTTTATGTTCTTTTATATACCCAATTATTTGCAGTTTGAGTGGTTGACTACAAAAAACATGCATGCAGTACAAGTACCAGCAGGTACTGCAAAATGTTGTTCAATTATTATATTAGTTAAGTTACTACAGTTTTACTAGTTCCCTACTCCCAGCTGATGAGATACATGTGGTTTGTCTGTTTTAATCCTCTTAGCCTGGATTTGCTTTCCGGCAGGCATGCTGGAAACCTATGCATGCCGTAATATATGATACGTTGAATCTTTATCCAGGATAGACGTCAGCGGATCAGATTAAAAATGGATTTTTCTGACGCTTGAAGACAGTAGCCGTCTGGCCAATGAAGAATTGCTGAGTGTGTGTTTTTTTATTTTTTTAAACCAGGTTTCTGATAAGAGACATGAATGGCAGAACCTCCCCTTAAAACTAAAGCAAGTATATTACCCAAAAGACAGATAGTGAGGATTGGCCGGAGGGCCTATAACTCTCAGTGCATATGTACAGTTCTCCCACATAAAAAAAAAAGAAAAAGAACTCATGGATTTATTTAGATTAGTCACTTGCTGAGCTTCCATTTCTTGTCACAATGAGTAGACAGGGAGGCTTTTGGACAGGGGAAGCTACCTCTAGAAAACACATTCATGCTGCTAGCCAGACAGGAAGACATCAGAGAAAGGGAGAGAGAGCCAGCAAAATTCAGGTCCACTCCAAGCCAGAGAAAGACAGCGAGAGAAGAGAGCAGGAGAGCAGTAATACATTTTCATCTGAAATATTAAAGCCTCTGCATTAATCTGTCTTCGCTCTCCCTGGGGTGCTAGTGAAGGCTCTCTCTGTCCTAGAGTTCCCCTGGAAAAGGACAGAGGCTGAGTGCTGCACCTCCTGCTTCTCTTCAGGACACAACTACCTCTCCACCTCTCCTTTCATAATGGCCATTAAGGTGTTTGTGTGGGAGTGGGCTATGTGCTAAGGTTTTCTGAAATGGCCGCTATGGGGTGCAAGCATTGTCTGACCAATCTGACCAAATTTGAACTTAAGGACAATGGTCCTTGACCACCAAAATTTTGATGGCTGATTAATTTATATATATTTTTATATCAAGTAAACATGTTTCAGGATCTAACATTAGAGGCAGCAGGCCAATTAGCTTATTTTAGCTATTTCATATTATTTAGAGTGATATAATCAGTCGATGGAGTTATCTCACACACTGATAGGTGGAGTGTGGGTTATGCTTTCAGTCACGTTGGTCTGTCTGTTAGCAGGATAACTCGGAAAATTATGAACAGATTTCAGTGAAAATTTATGGAGTTGTCTGGGGTGGTACAAGAGACTATTAAATTTTGGTAGCGAAGTTTCGGCACATAGAAAATTTGAGGTGGGCGAGGTATGCGCTCTACTGAGTGCCCTTCTATGTAGTTAATTAAAATAGCTTATAAGGAATTAACTATTTTATTCATTTACAGAACGCACAGTGAAAAAAAAAGTTTCACTTTTTTTAAGTTGGAAAATGACTTGAATTAAAGTGTGCACTTTGGATCGTACCATGGCTTCTATAAATATGCAATGTTCAATCACATCATTTTAAATTTCAGTTCAGCATTCTAAGAAATATTAATAACTATTATTTTAACCCTAAATGGACACTGATGCTAAAGTCAGCAGATCAGTTTAAGATTATTTTATTAAAGACTTAAATTTAAAAAAGAAAAAAAAGGGTGCTTCTAATGAGTGCTTGCTCAGCTGGATTTTTGGTCCATCAAAGCCTTCAAGCTTTTAACACCTACTCTAAATGTTCTGCTGGCATCTCATGAAGGTGGTGGCACCCATCTAGCCTTTATCTAGGCCACCAGATCCGCAGCTGGACCCATCTGGCCCAGCTTTCTCCTCGTTCTATCTGCGCACATACACACTTGCACGTGTGGGCACACATGAAATCCATCACGTAGACACACACACCAGCTGTTGTGGATTACCAAAGAACAAGTGCAGTATTTTCTGACGTCTGGCCAGTGTTTGATGGCCTCGCCCTGGATGTGACCCAACAAAAGCACAGGCTTGGTTATTATTACATATAATAGCACAGTGTGTGCTCTGCTTTATATGCACACTGGCGACTACCTATAGAAAGAGTGAATTATGAAAAATGGCAGGTGACAGTTCAGAAATAAGTAGTTATCAGCATCCATCACACTCACTAAAACCCAAAGACTTTGCAAGTTGCAAATAAAAAGCACATACTATAGATAGTACCAAGAGATTTCACTGTTTGTGGTGCAAAAAATCAGACAGCTTAAAACAATCCCAAACCTATTGCCAAAAAGAAGCCCATGAATTATGCCTTGTGCTTTCTTATCTGATCACGCGCTAACATGGCCACTCAGAAAAATGTGGGTTCTTTTAATCAAGATGGTTTCCACTTCTGAGAAATGGGAATCTGTCTGCCCTCACCTTCATCTTTCTTAACTTCCCTCCAAACATTGATCTTGCACACTGACCCTCCAATCTTCCCACTACCCGATCTCAGCTTAATCTTCATTATTCTCTCTAATGCCACAGACTCTCTCTGGATGGAATGTCAGCCCCATCTTTGCTAACCCTCACAGCATCCAGCGGTTCCATACCACTCCTATTTGACAACACACACACACACACAGTCCACAAATTCAAAGGCGATGCCATGCTTTTGTAAAACAGACGGTTTAGGAGTAACAACATGCAAAATAGTCACTTGGGTACCCAGCTGAGGCTTTAAAGCTTAAGTTATTATGAAGGGGATAGGGTGAAGGCATAGGACTGAGGCAACCCCACCAACTGCTTTCCCACAACTGCAATAAAATATTCCGTCATATCCCTCAAGCATCCCTGACTCCAGCTGGGATCAAAGAGTATACTTGATGACTGAGAGAGCAGTGCATATTAGTGCCAACAACGGCAGTGTCTCACTTGCACCGAGCCCTTCATTCCATTCCATTAATGGCTGTCATGGAAAAACACATGATAGGGTATGGTGTTTCCATTTCCTCAGTAAGTACAGATGCATTACAGGAGAAGACACATCGGAGCACAAAAAGTCTTTGCGTGTCACTCACATGCTCTTACATTGAATTATAATGATGGGAAATTATGTTTCTAGTCTTTGTTGTTTGTTGGTTTGTTTGCTCCACTGATTTAACAGCTGACAACAGCGAAAAAACTAACTTTTAATGTGTCCTCTCAAGTGCTGCCGTGAAAGGAATAACCTTAAAATTATTCAAGGCTCAATATGCACAACTTTTGCCGTTCAAAAGATCAAAACAGATTCCACAGATCCTCACTGTGGCTGCATTCCTTTCAGGCCGTCTGTGACAGGTGTTTTATAGGAAGGAGCACTGTTGTTGTGGATGTCCTATCAATGATTCAATGCAGAACATCAAATGGAAGGGAGAGACAGAGAGAAAGATGTCTCTGCCTGGATGTTCAGAGGCGAACTTTCAATATATAATTCACTGACTTGTCTGACGGATGGGGTGTGAATGTGATGGATGCTCTTTCCGTCTGGTGAAGATTCAGCGTACTTAAACCTTGGATCTCTTAGGCCACTTTGAGTATGAACTACATCACTGCCAAATGTCCTTTTATGATCTTTTGATCCTTACACTGTACTGCTGAAGAACTGAAATACTACACACATGCACACAAAAACACACGCCGAACAGGTAAGTCACTTTCGCGCACGTGTATGCATAAGATAAGTGACAGCTGGCTCTTCCAATTAAATCAGACAGGTATGTAAAGAAACTCTCCAGGTGAGTAATCAAACATACACAAGTGCAGTGAGTAATAAAAACACTTAATCTAACAATGAAATAATATTTAATACTGGCAAGTATGAAGGGTGATAAATGTATTTACTCCCCCATTGATTTTATTGATGCGCATTACAATAACACTAACTCCACTGACTACACACTGCTTCCATGAAGCCTTTGTGCTTCAATCATATATTTGCAATTGTGTTTACTCAAGCAGTAAAGGGTCCTTGACACAATTTAAATGAAATAACTTTCATTTCTGTCCACCATCTTTTTTTGATGACAAGCAACTGAGCAAAGCTCCACAGTCCAAAGTGAGTGCATTTATTGTTACGTTTAATCGGCAGGCTCGGGCAACAAATCCATGGAACGGAACCACGTAAGATGGCAGATTAGGGGAATACGAAACACACTCTGGAGTGATCGCTACACTAGGGCTTTTGTCTTGCTATCTTTGGGAGAGAGTTGACATTATCCCCCTGGATAAGGTTTTACTATGCATGGATTACCGCATGAAACAAGCTGTGTACGCCCCCAGGAAAATAACATGAGAGGACCTTGGTTGATCCCATCTCCCTCTCCACTCAGGCTCCATCCCTCACCATTCATCAGTGACATGATCGGCACACCTGGGGCTTCTGACACTGTGTTTGAAAATAATGACATCTGCTGTAGTTCCACAAGGGGCATTAGGCCATTTTTCACTGTGTATTGAATAATAGGTTGTGCAAATACCCAAACAAGATTTTGCTTAGTCTTCGAAGCAGTTTAAATGTATATTCCTGCACAGATCTTTTATTAATAACATTAGATTCAATGTACACATAGCAGCCTTCAAAACAATAAGGTAGCAGTAAAATGACTGAGCTAAAGTAAAAGCAATATATTACAACAAAAAAAAGTTAGAAGGTAATTTAAACAGATGCCTTTTAAACCGCTCCAAATGAAGTAGCCTCCTTAATATCTTCAGAAATGGTATTCCACTATAAGGAATCTGAACGTCTAGTTTTCTTTCTTTCTTTCTTTCTTTCTTTCTTTCTTTCTTTCTTTCTTTCTTTCTTTCAGTTTTTAAGATCTAATAACGAGGAGGATCAGACTGACTTGTGGACAAACATAAAACACATACTCTGCCGTGCAGGCTGGTCCTCAGCCACTTAAAGCTTTGTGTACAATGAGAAGTACTTTAAAAGATATGCCCAAATGATACATGGAGCCAGTGCTCTTCAAAACACAGTGCTGCTCAACTTCAATTAGCATGATGCGCTGTCTCGTTTTAGTTTTGATCAGAAGTCTTGCTGCAGAATGTTGAATATTCTGTAGCTTCTTAAAAGACTTAAGAAGGCGAACAGAGCATGTTATCGAGACAGCTTCTTCTACACGAGATGTCATCCATGAGAGGAATGTACAAAAACTTGTACAAAATTATTTTATAAGACTTAAAACAGGGCCATAACTGAAATGTTATTTGTGACATGAAAGTCTCTGGAATGTTTTAAATAGAAAAGAGGCCATTTGAACCTCATTGTCTATGTCAGGTCTGTGTAGGAGAGCCTCGACAACTGCAGCTCACTGTCTGGAAAAATCCTATTGTCAGGGGATGTGTTTTTAATTTTCAGGACATTATCTGACACTCTGTTATAGTCATGCTTTAAAAAATCTAGTGAAAAGACAGCACAGAGAGGATTCCCTTTCATTTTTAAAGACTTTTTATGGAGGAAAATCAATGCATAAACTCCTGTCTTTTAGAGTTGTATGAAGGTAATAATTTTTTTTCCAAAAATATCTACTTTTGTGCAGTAATTTGATTGTAAGAAGAATTTGCTAATTCTATCCCTTGTGCCATTTGGGGCCTTACAGATCATCATTATGTAATGTGTCACAAAATAACAGATGAATTGGATAATCTATTTGTAATCCCATTTCACATTTGCAACAAGGTGCAAAAAGATGTGAATGGAAATTATTACATAAGAACTGAGCTGCTATGGAAAGCAATGGCTTTTACACCTGTGCAGCTTAAAGGTTTAGCACAATATGAAGAACTAAAGAAATTCGGGGGCCTATGTGGAGTATAGCCGATAACAATGATGAAATATTCTCAATTTCGTGTCATAATATCTTTGGGAATTCTTTGGAGGAAGTGGCTAATATGGAATGATGAATGATACTCTTATCTCTTCCGGTACATTCCTCAGATAAGAGCTCTCATTGGCTGGTAGTCGTATTGTCAGTGATGTGAGAGGGGAATAAAAAAAAGCCTGCAAAGAAGAAAGGAGTTGGAGGAGAGAGGCAAGAGGGTGACTTAAAATAGAGGACAGAAGGATGAGAATTTCAAACAAAGGAGAAACTAAGTATAGAGGCTTGAATGATAGTGGGAGGGAGGCAAGAGAGAGAGAGAGGTGACCTCCATCTTCACCTCCACCTCCACACGCCACAACAACCCTCTCCATCTCAACCAGGGCATCATGGCACGTTTCTCGTCACTGGGGGTGGCAGCAGGCCACACATTGCAGTGAATCAATCCGACTGCTACAGCCTCCGCAATCCACACGTTCCTGCAGGCTCGTCATGTACCCAGATGCTACGTGCAAACCAGGAAGTGAGAAATCATGTTCTGCATGCTACACACACCTCAGTTTAAAATTGTGATTTAAACATTTCTCTGTGCTGAAACAACTCAGGTCAAGATACAGATAACTTTGAAGGAACTGCTGCCACACTGTCTAAATGATACTTTACAACAGGGGGTTTATTTTTATATCAACAAGATAAGGGCTATTTGGAAATTAACAAGGTGGTGCCTATTATTTTTATACATTTTTTATTACGTATCTATTTAAAAAGCAAATGCAAACATTAATAAAATTCACAAACATGGTGTCATATGTCTTACTCACAGTGTTCTCCTTTTATAACCTCTCATACAGCTTTAAAGGATTTGTAGGCCATAAAAATGTTTTTCACAATGGTTAATGAAGATTTTATGCAACCACTACAGCTGTAATCTATCCAGAATGGAACCCATTTATCTGAGTCGGGAAGAACTAACCTAGCTAACCTAAATCACAAATGGCACTGCCACTTACAGTCCCCTGGCAGACAAAAATTGGACGTTATTAGATTCATCGCATCCCACCAAAACCTGCCTCAAAGCCACCATCACCGCCAACACGTCAAGGCCCCACTTTCCTTCTTTTCTGCCTCTTTTGTTTGCAAATTGATAACAGAACCAGAGACCCCACAGGGTCTGTAATTCAATATTGGGATCTAACAGTCTCAGATCAGATATGATGGACTGTAATCCTCTCTGCACTTCCACATCCACATGCACTACTATATCTCAGAGCCCCTTGAGCTATCGGCAAGTAACTGTTTTCTCTTCACATTGATGAACGAATGACTGAATGAATGAATGCGTGAATGAATAAATAATGGGGTTTTGAGAATTAGAAGCAGTAACTGAGCACCCACTGTGGTAGAGTTGCGTTTGATAGCTTGTGATTGAACTGAGTGTTAATGACCATTCCTTAAGTACATGCATATTACCTCTATTACTAAAGCCTAGCCTTTAAAAGTGATCCTACCACTGATTTCTTTCAATTTGAAAAAGAAAGTGGGAGAGACATGGTCAGAGACAATAATGATCCCACTGTTTACTTTCAATTAGGATTATTTCATTCCTTAGGCTAAGAATACCTTTATTTCCCCGTGAAAACATTAGTAATAATTAACTCTGTGGGGAGAAATATATTATATCACATTTATTAAAAGGCTGTCGACCTGTTCAAGGTGTACCCTGCCTTTCGCCCTATGACAGCTGGGATAGGCTCCAGCCCCCCCGCGACCCTGAACAGGATGAGCAGAAGCGGATGGATGGATGGATGGATGGATGGATGGATGGATGGATGGATTATTAAAAGAAATGAGCAAAAACACAGTGAAATCCTAAAGTTTCCCTGTGTGTACATCCTTATGAGTACTGGTGCCTTTGCCTCTGAAAGGCAGCGTATTGAAGCTAAATACCATACACTACACACTTTTGCCATTATAGAATCAAGCACAGGACAAGTCAAGTGCTTTATGAAAGGGAATCTTCATCAATTATGCACATTTCCGGCAACACACATTCCACGTTATTCTTTGTATATACTAACATTTCACCTTGGCAACATAATGCTACTTTTTCGCTGCCATCTCCCAGTGGACATTTTGTCCACATGAGTCACACAGTGATAATTAAGAAGCCCTAAGATGGCCTCAGTCAGTGCTTAAAGTAGGAACGTTTCCCATCAACAAATAAACAAGATGCACCCAGACAGAAATGGCTGATTTATGAATCAGATTTCCGCTCAGTTCAATAAAGTAGGTTTTTTGCACCTGTTCTGCCCCCACCCTTCTCTGTCTTTAGGTTCTTGCCTACACAGCAAGACTGACAAGAAGAGAGGAGTGACTTGTGACTTGTTTTCAAGTCATATTCCTTAAGGAACCACTGACTTTTGACCCCCCCGCATGAAGGTTATGCATATTTAGGTTCCAAGAGCTTAAGGTTAGGGTACATTTTGCATTTAGGCTTATATTTGACCATCAATTATAACTTTTTTTCTAGAATGTTCTCAGCTGATATTTGTTGCACAGTGGTGTGGTGGTTAGCACTGTCACTTCACAGCAAGAAGGTCCCAGACTGGATTTGAACCCAGGACTTTTCTGTGTGGCTTTTACATGTTGTCTTTGCGTCTGTGTGGGTTCTCCCCAGGTACTCTGACTTCCTCTCACAGTTCAAAGATATGCATGGGGTTAGATTAATTGGTGATTTTACTGTAGGCGTGAATATGAGCGTGAATGGTTGTCTGTCTCTTTGTGTTAGCCCTGCACTCGTCCTATGACAGCTGGAGCTGAGAGGAGGGAGGAAGCTTGAATTATTAGGGTCTGAGTCATATTTTTTTTTGTTTGTCTGTTTTATGCTGAAAACCTCAAGAATAAAAAAGGAAGAATTTTTATTACATTTTTTTGAAAGGTGAAGCTGTAATACTGGGCATTTTTCTTAAATGCAAAAGTTAAATAAAGGAGTTGTGTACTCTTATCAAAAGTTGGTACTGGACGTGCCTTCTTCATTTATCGACATAAAAATGCAACACAGCTTCCCACAGACACATGCAGAAAATGTATGCATACTGTATAAAACAATACACCGATAAGTACGACTGATTTGCATTGCATGCTAATTCAGTTCAGTATAGGACACACCATGCAGACATTGTGGTGACAGGACTGAAATGAAATACTTGTAAAATTCAAATGCGGATAATACCTTCAGGGTAATCTGCATAAAAATGAGAGATAATAATAGAACGGGTAGAATGGTGGTCTGAAATATGTAAAATGTCTGGCCATGGCCCATTCACTCAACTGTGATGTCTATATGCCTTTAACTTGCAGCTGGATCCTTACTTCTGGAACATGCTCTTGTTGTTTTTGACAGTCTTTGCCCCAATAAATTCTTTTTCTCTCTCTCTCTCTTTCTTTTGTATCCAACACACTGTTTCTGTCCTCCTGCTATCTTTCATTCTCTCTCTCTCTCTCCCTCTCTCCTAGCCATCCTCACTCAAGGCTCTCTCTCCCGCCTTCTTCCTTATTGATTCTTTGAGGTTCAGTGAATAGAGCACAGCACAAGCAATGGAAAGGGCATGGGATCAATTCCCACAAAATTTCAAACATTCACTGGGCTGTCACTCTAGGATAATTTGTCTGCAGGCTCACCCGACTGAATAGACAGATGTATTCTGCTTTGTTATTGGTGCACATCAGTGTCAAGTGTCTCTGCTAGATGTTCAGGGCCACCACTGCATAATGCTGCACAGTTCCAAATCATACACGGGCATGTTTTACTGTCTGACAAAAATCAACTATACCAATTCTACAATTCTGTGATTTTTTATTTAAGATCTCTGCTTGATTAACTTGAAAAAGAATAAAAGCAGTTATTGTGATGTTGTATGTATACAGCCATGCGATATAGTGTCAGAAGATTTATATGTTCTGCAGTATGTCTGAGTTCATGGCCTTTCCAATCATTTCTATTTGTGTCATCTCACCTTTCATGCAAACAATCTATGGATACTGAAACAACCTCGCATTCATTTTAAACAATTAAGCTTCTGGATGATAACAGATAACTAGTATTCACTGTAACAACATCAAAGATTACATTTTTTTTTAAATCTCAGAAAGTATAGCTACCTTAAACTGGACCATCAATTCTACTCCTCTGGAGCTGACTATCTGGACTAAAATGTCACTTAATGACTTTAAGCTTAAAATAATAGAAGGTGGCGCACATAAGCCTGCATTCCAACTAGGAAGATATTTGTAAATCGGTGCAGCTGCACACACTGTGCAGAGGCAGCCTTGCTTGGGCCAGCCTCAGCAAACAACCAGAGCATGTCTCAGGAGGGACAGAGAGGCCTCAGAGGCAGCCTGGCAAATCTGAGCCTGACCTCCCTGGAGATGGCAAGAGAGAGCGAGAGAGGCAAACTGGATTTATATCTTTGTTTTTAATCCCCCTTACACGCTTCGCTGGTCCTACAGTAATACTTTGTGCAGGCTTCATGTATAGTCAGGAAAAAATAAAAACAAACAAATCAACAACAATAACAACAAATCAGGACTCGCATGTCAGAAAAAGCTTACACTTCTACTTTTTTCCAGTTTTTGCCGGTAACATCAGAGAAAACAATCATTTGTTGCGATGGCCTTTTTTATTTATTTCTTCCTCTATGAAAATACACGAGGCACTCTATGAGGTTCAGTAGCTGACCGTCTTTTAACTTTAAATTCATATTATGCTGGACTGTTATTCTGACTCAAATACCATTGTGTTTCTGCCCCTGTATTTGAAGTAAGTGAGCAAGTAAATTTTATTTAAATAGCACATTTAAACCAAAGTGCTTTAAAATAAATAAGAAAATAAGAGTTCCAGAGCTGCTTTCAAAAGCTTGACAAAAGAAAGGGATGTCTTCAGCTTAGATTTAAAGAGAGCCGCAGTCTGAGGTCGCTCGTGAGATCATTCCACAGTCTTGGCGTGACGGCAGCAAAGTCATGACCCCCTTTTGAAATAAGCTTCGACTGGTCGAGACTGATTGGGAAGCAAACCTTAATGATCTTGGGAGGAGTGAATGGATGCAGCATACCTATCACATGCAAGATCATTTAAGGCTTTAAAAGCTTTACATTGAAGTTGACATTAACTCCATATTAAGCTTGTTTTTATTTTGCTCTGGCCAGTGACTGTAACTGAAGTGCCCATCTGTTTATTGACATTTCCAGGTAACAATAAAGGCGCCTAAAAGTAAAAATTTCGGATTGTTATTCATCATGATTAGAGTTGTTTATGCTGAATTATGTTGTAAGATATGTCTTAACAAACTCAAGAAATCTGTTAATTGCCGAAAGAAAAAAAGAAACTCTGAACAAGCAGTTTAACGATGTAGGACTAACTAACATTTCATTTTCTTAGGTGCCAAGGGAGCCAAGCTGATCATTTAAACCCACAGGGAACAATGACAACAACACATTTTCATCTTTTTTTTTAAATGCCTTTGGTGAACAGCTGTTTTGATTTAATAGCTGTTGTTTTAGCCAGTCAAGTTACAGCAGCAGGCTTTCCGGCTTTCACACACTTTGACGATGTTTCCCAAAATGTAAAGGTGCTGACGCAACATGTGACACTTCCCACATGCAAAAGGCGCTGACTGACTCTGCTTTTTCTCTAACTGAAGAAATAGCCATTGATTTCCATACACAGCAACAGAGACCTTTGGATCGCTTGGAAAAAAAAAAAATTTGAATGTGGCTGGTGATTCACAGGTCTGGAATCAGGCTAGTGAGATGTGCATGGAATTACAACCGCACTTTACTGAAGAAGATTTCTTACAAATGAGGCGAGAGACGAATGGGCCCTGAGCCAACACAGAGTCCCATGGTTGCCCAACAGACATTCATTGTGCCCTGCTCCATTTGCCTGTTATATCCCTGCTTGTATGCAGAGAGTGGTGCTGCATACATAACCTCACATAGAGAAAAACAGACGAGGGATTCATGTGTATGGGCACACACGTGCTGCATGGTTTCCTTTGTGTTCACAAGCACATATTGGCAGTTCTGCAACTACTCATGGATATGAGCTAAGGAGCTAAAGTAAAAGGGGGACAGAAAGCACAAAAGCAAAGCAAAAATAGATGGTGTAATACAATGACACAGAGAGCAGACACAATAACCACAGGGAAAGAGGAAGAGTGGGGGGAAAGAGAGGAGAAAAGAATACAAAAGGACTAGGTAAAATATGTCATTATCCTCAACAGACAAAGATTTTCTGTCTTCCAGGACACAGAGATTCATTTAGATCTTCACCAAAAGTAGAAGCAATAGCGTGTGAAGCAGAGAGGGGGAAAAACATCTTTTTTTTAACACCTATATGTAGTCATGATGATCTGAAAACCAAACACTGTACATTATAACAACTTAACACGTGAAATCACTTGCATCTGAAATCATGGTTTACAGAGCATTTTATCATCTGCCAAGAATTTGTCATATTCTGTGTATTGATACAACTGAGCCTTAGAAGAGGGGATGTTTTGCTCTTAGAATACCGATGGCTAGATGACTGGGTCAGAGCATCTCCAAAACTGCAGCTTTTGTGGGGTGTTCCCAGTCTGCAGTGGTATCTATCAAAAGTGGTCCAAGGAAGGAACAGTAGTGAACCAGCGACAGGGTCATAGGTGGCCAAAGCTCACTGATGCACGTGGGGAGCGAAGGCTGATACATTTACACACACACTTAAACAGAAACTCAAACACACATACACACAATAACACAAGTTATTCACATATTTCCCAAGATCAAAGAAAAACGGAATTACAAAACAGAACTTTCCAACTTCTGATGAATAAGTTCTCCTTTAACATGAATTACTGCATCAATGTGGTGTAGCATGAAGGCAATCAGCTTGTGGCACTGCTGAGGTTGCTCTGAAAGTGGCCTTCAGCTCATCTGTAATTTAGGATTGGGTGCTTCATCATCTTCTTGACCTGAACCAGATAGATTCTCTAATGGATCGGGTCAGGTGATTTGGCTGACCAGTCAAGCACGGTCATGGTTACACATGGCCAGCAAACCATTTGGCACTGCGGGCAGGTGTCTCTGCGTGGTGGCTCTTGATGTACTGACACCAGCCTCAGTCCACTCCCTGTGAAGCACTCCCAAGTTCTACAATCAATTGCTTGTGCACCTTTTCCCTTCCAGTCAGCTTTCGATGATTTTTGGGAAGCACTGATGCAGCACTTTGCGAACAGCCAGCCTTTTTCACCTTTTGTGGCTTTACCCTCCTTGTGGAGAGTGTCGTTGTCAGCTGGACAGCTGTAAAGTCAGCAGTCTTCCCCATGATTATGGCTGTGTGTACAGGATTAAACCGACAGATAGATGACATTTATACTGTCTGAACAGTAATTTACTCAAACTTGAAAAGGACATATAATATATTGAGATAATGGATTTCTGATTTTTATGGGCAAGAAGACATAACTTTTCACACAGGCTTCATTCAAGTTTTGTTTTAGAATCTAATCATTTCTGAAGTTGCAGACACCATGACAACGATCAGCTGCTGTCAGAGGTTGATAAATATAGCTGTAAGAGTTTCTGGTGAAATATCTTACAGTTAAAATGGCATCACTCACTGCAGAAGCACAGGATATTTTTCTTCAAATATCACTACTTTAAAATTCTGGCATCATCAGCTACTACCTGTGCTTACCAAAGAGCTTTCCTACTCTCATTTTGGCAAACAATTTGGATTTGTTGTTCAAGGTGCAAGTGATTTGGAAAAGATCTTAGTTTGCCTTATTATTTTTTAACACAGATTTCTAAAATATTAGCAAAAAAATCCATACTTGTTCATTTCAAGCTCAATAATCTCTGTAGAGTTGTGTTTTGGTGCCAGTGAAGTGCCACCTGCAGCCTTTACTAAATGCAGAGAGAGAAAAAAAGAGTCAACAAGTGGGCCAAAATGTCAGCCCACTCTGCGTGATGTCAACAAGTAGGCTAGAGACATATTTTTAAAATAAAACATCAACCTCAAGTGAAAATTACTTTTACATTTCAAAGCTTCTATTAATGGAAGGCAGCTTACCAAGTACGCTCTAGCTTCTGAAGCCTGTGCCCTTTTATACTATAGAGTACAAATAGATACTTCCTGATGTTCACACAAGGGGGCTGCCTACTTTGGCAGCTTTCAGCTGTTTGGCAGCTCTTTGTGGAGTGATGTAATTGACTCTGGAGCAGTGGATTATTCTGCAGGAGGAGTCAGAAGACTGTTTGTATTTCTAGCCTCATGTCACAGCTGTTTCTACCCAAATAGGCTTACCACAGCCAATGCTCCCCCACATTTGGGAAAATAATGAAAGTGCCACAGCAGTTTACAAAAAAAAAAAAAAAAGAAAGAAAAAGATATAAAAGAAATTGTTTAACATCCAATTTCCAATCAGCTATGCAGAAAATATGTTGCCCTAAGCTAAAGGAAAATATATCACTTAATCACTGTCATTGGAGTATTTGCCACCGACTCGTCCTGTGACAAACACATAGATAAGAGATATGATGAAGTCATCCAGAACTGATGTACAAATATGTGAGCTACGGCAGAAATGTTGAGGGAATAAAGGTTCCAGTTTTCATAATGATACTTTGTCATTGCCCTGTAGAGAAGTAGGGTGAAAAAAGAACAGGAAGCCATTCAACAATAAACTCATGGTGAGTCCAGTTACTGGAAGGTTAGGTGAAACAACGGAGCCAAAAATCAGCTATTAAAATCAAAGATCCCATTTAAGTCCCCAAATGCCCCAACATCACTAAACTGGAGAAAAAGTTACATCTTACGTAGTCATACCCAGTGCTAATGATTACACACACACACACACACACACACACACACACACACACACACACACAC
>JASGAU010379800.1:0-19400 GCA_030220045.1 Australoheros facetus
AATTGGTTTGATGTTCCGAAACACTTAAGTGTGACAAACATGCAAAAAAACAGGAAATGAGGAAGGGGGCAAACACTTTTTCACACCACTGTATATACGTCCCACGGATGGGACATGGCCAGTTAACAGGCTACATTATATAACACAGTCTCAAGGTAGTTGTCAAATGGTCACAACCTCGATTCATTAGTCATGTCACTGAACATGACTTTCAAAAGGCAAAATAAGTCCACATGTGGGGGTTACAGGGGTTTGTGGTAGATTGAAATGTGTCTCCAGTCATGCCAATGACCCAAAATCAACTCATATATGTCATACATTTTCACATACACTATATTGCCAAAAGTATTCACTCACCCATCCAAATAATTAAATTCTGGTGTTCCAATCACTTCCATGGCCACAGCAGTATAAGTATAAAACCAAGCACCTAGGCATGCAGACTGCTTCTACAAACATTTGTGAAAAAGTGGGTCACTCAGTGAATTCCAGCATGGTACTGTGAGAGGATGCCACCTGTGCAACAAGGCCAGTTGTGAAATTTCTTCACTACTAAATATTCTGCAGTCAACTGTTAGTGGTATTATAACAAAGTGGAAGCAATTGGGACAACTCAGCTACAAAGTGGTAGGCCACATAAAACGACAAAGTGGGGTCAGTGGATGCTGAGACACACAGTGCACAGAGGTCACCAGCTTTTTTACAGTTAATTGCTACAGACCTCCAGACTTCACGTGGCCTTCAGATTAGCTCAAGAACAGTGCATAGAGACCTTCGTGGGATGGGTTTCCATGGCCAAGCAGCTGCACCCAAGACTTACATCAGCAAGCACAATACAAAGCATCAGATGCAGTGGTGTGAAGCAACCGCTCCCAACTTTTTGGGAACAGTTTGTGGATAGCCCCTTCCCGTTCCAACATGATTGTGCACCAGTGCACGAAGCAAGGTCCATAAAGAGAGTGAGTTTGGTGTTGAAGAACTTGACTGGCCTGCACAGAGTCCTGACCTCAACCCAGTAGAACACCTTTGGGATGAATTAGCACTGAGACTGTGAGCCAGGCCTTCTCATCCAACATCAGTGTCTGACCTCACAAATGCACTTCTGGAAGAATGATCAAAAATTTCCACAAACACACTCCTAAACCTTGTGGAAAGCCTTCACAGAAGAGTTGAAGCTGTTATAGACATTAAAAGTACCTAGGTTAGGTTTAGGTTCCTTGGTGACGTGTTACCCGAAGTTCCCAAACCCAGAGTTAGAACGACTCAGTGTGCCCCTGGATAAACCGGAGGAGGTGGCTGGGGAGAGGGAGGTCTGGGATTCTCTGCTTCTCTACTCAGCCCCGGATGAGCAGAAGAAATTGGATGGAATTTTCCTTGATAGCAATAAGAGATATGGTCAATATAAAGTTGAAAGGTCAGTGACAATGAGAATAGTACCATGCCGAACCAACCGTGATTGGAATAGAGTTAGAACGACATCATGTTGGCATGCACAGCACAGAGCGTAGGAAGAGCAGCTGGCAGTAGAACATGTGCTAATATTTGGGGTGCTGTAGCCGTGCACAGCAGTACAGTAGGAATGACACAATGAACACTGCCTAAGGCTCAAAAGTCAAACATTGTTGAAAAAAAAAGTCCAAGAAATTTGGTAGTATGGCGATTTTTATAATCTGATAAAGAAGTAGAGCTGTGTGTAAACCAGGACAAGACATCTCATCAGTAAGCACAATTGAAAATGTCAGATTTAAATGACTGAATTAAGTAAATGACCCTCGTTACAAAATCCCTGGTCATAAACATTTCTGTGCAGCTGAACAGCTGCGCCATCTTGTTACTCATCGGATTTGTGGTCCACTCACATATCTCATCCATAGATGAGCCTCATTGTCCACTTCACCAAGACAGTACTGCACTTCTTGTGCCTTTTTTAAAAATTTCATTTAGTTTTTTGCTTTGGAGCACAAGTCATGTCAGTTTTGTTTATGTTCTTTGTATATGAAAGTTTCCTGAATTTGTATTGATGATGCATACAGAATTGTTTCTGTGCTTTCATGTTTGTCGGGTTGTTGCCAACAATTTAAAACTGTGTGAATCTATACAAAAGAAATATAGCATATAGTTTTGTATTGATATCTACTTTGAGCCGCTCCAAATAAAGAATTTAGTTTTCCATTTTGTCATCTTCTGTAACAGTTGAAGCTTTTGACTGGCCAGAATTATTTTATTATGTATGCCTGTTATTTAAAATACAGCATACATTTATCATGTTCAACTTCTGTCCAATCATTATTCATCATTATGGATGACTTTGTTTTCTTGGTTGCCATAGTGACGCCTCCCCCAAAATATACCTCCTATTGAAATGTATTACTTAAAAATTCATGCTTACTGCCAAAAAAAAAGTACTTGCTTTCTTGTGACCATTTTGTATTGTGTTATGTGACGGGGCTGGTGTGCATGTGGGACAGTTGTACTGTGTGAAATATGTTTAAAATTAGTTTTACCTTATTGTTATTTTGAAAGTATTTGACTTTTGACATGACATGAAGGACTATCATTACTTAGTTTTTTAATCCCATTAATCCACACATTTAACAATGAATTTACACATTTATCTCCAAAATGACCATTTATAACAAGAAACCTATTTCAGCTTAACATAAAGGATGAACGCATGTTGAGTTCAGATATTCTTTGAAGCACTGTTAAAAAGTTTTGAAAATATCCTGTCCTGCCCAGGCCTAAAGAAATCCCATCTGTAAAAAAAAAATATATATATATATATATATGTGTGTGTGTGTTCATGTATTAATGAGCATGCTTACCTAATGAGTTAGCTGCATTGCGTATGCATTTGTGTTGTGCTGTAGCTCTTTCAGGCCCTCTCATTAGCTCTATGTTGAATCAGCTGAGAGCTGCTGCTCTCACTGTAGGGAGGGGCATTAGAAAGCTGTTGTGAAAGCATCTTGTTCTCCTGCTGTTTTAATAAAATGTGGGAGTTGTAGTTCTTTTGTGGTTCTTGTTTTCATCTGAGCTAGAAACCATTAATAAGTCTGGCTTTCATATTGAGCCATCTCTCTTTAGTTGGTTCAGTTGTATTAGAGCTGCACTTAGATGTCAAACCTTTCCTAGATTTGACCTGTTGTTCATTATGTCCTATCCAGTGGAAATAGAAGTCTTAGCTTAATGCAGTCGTAGACTTTTCTGAACATGTTCCAAGTTTCACCTTAAGTCCTCTGTGGTTACTGTCAGTGAAATAACCGCAGATTTTTCTAAGCAGCGCTGCAGTTTAGAGATTTAGTGCCTCTCTTTGATTTTTGCACTTTAAAAGAGTTCGTCATCAAAGAAATCCTTTCACATTAAGACTTTTGATAAATCTGGCACAGCAAAAATACCAGAGACAAGAGGGAAAATACTGTGTGTGAGTTCATGACCAAGAGTGTGTTTTTAGTTATTAATGTGCAAATGAGACCACATCAAAGAACAATAATAGCAGTGTTACTGCACCTACAAGACCCTATAAAAGCATTGTGTGATTTTAGTTTCATAGCAGTATTATTTCATTTATATTAAAAAAAAACTTGAATTATGCATGATGTATTATGTCATGTTGCCTAGCAACCACCTAACAACATCCAAACAATATTATGGGCATTTACTAGTAGTAA
This sequence comes from Australoheros facetus, assembly GCA_030220045.1. Classification (NCBI taxonomy): domain Eukaryota; kingdom Metazoa; phylum Chordata; class Actinopteri; order Cichliformes; family Cichlidae; genus Australoheros; species Australoheros facetus. The sequence continues at coordinate 3,669 of JASGAU010379800.1, forward strand.
GAAAATCAACTTCTGTTATTTTAGGTCACACCTTTTCATCTCCACCTAATCAAGCTTGATGCTTAGTAGAAAATGGGTACTTGTGGTTCAAAGCACATGTGAGGTCCACATATTCTTACTTCACATTCAGTTAATGTGTGGGGAAAATATACACGAATAGTTTTTATCCATAAAAATTGTTTACATAGCCAGCACCAGGTGTACAAACATCCCCGTTATTTGGTTGACATTAAATGAATGATTTGATGTATTCAAAGTAAATGGATAATGGCTTTAATCTATGCCATTAAATGTTTGCTCTGTTGTTATTGGGAAAGTTGTGACTTGGCTTCAACAAAACACAAAAATACTTGTGCTTATTTCTTAGATTTTCCAAAACCAGAGTATTGTAGAACTGAAACTGTCCAGTGGTGAAAATATTGTCAAAAATGTCTTTTTTTTTTTCTTTTGATTTATTAGGGCCTATGTTGCTGTTGTTTGCTTGATTGTTGTGTGTTGAGTGAAGCCATAACTGTAGAAATCAACACCGTTTACATTCCTTCAACGTCAAAACAGCGGAATCTACCAGAAAGTTGCTCTTTCCACAAAATAATGGATACCAGACCTGACTCCAGCTGTTAGCGTTTAGGCCTGTGTGATTTGCACTGCAATTTCTTTTTTTTTTTTTTATGTGCAGTGACAGTGATTAGATTTTTTTTTAAATTATATAGAGCACCAGAGGGTGTGGATCTGATCAACAGCAACTATTATGTCTATTTTCTCAAATTAATACAATCAAGCCTGTTGAGTTAAGTTAGTGTTTGCACCATATTTTTAAAAAATACACCAGAGGATGGAATTCATTGCATAATGTGAATTGTGCTCAGAGCCTTTGAGTCATTTTTCAGCTGTAATACCTTTTACAGTTTGCAGTGCTGGAAGGGAGGAGCACTGCATTGTCCTCGTATAACTTGGGTCCCAAAAAAAAGACCCAATACCAATAAAGCACTTGAGAAGTAATTGGGGAAAAGGGTTCTTTGGTATGACTCTGGAATTGTAAAAGATGGAAAAATGCATTTTTAAGTCGGGATGTATTCTGTTTTTCAGTTCTCTGACAAATATTCATTTGATTGTCCTAAGGAAAGCCCATTGGTTTTCTTTGTTGGCCGAAAATAATAGGGTTCTTGGTTATCTAAGTAACGAGGCATGTGTTGTGCATTTTTTGTGGTGAAATGCCTGTCAGTTCTGTGAGAGAGAGGACAAAAATAAATCCAAAAGATCTCTCTGGCCATCATCTTCTCTTCTAATTTCATGTTACTGGCAAACAGACAAACATGAATATTGTAACGAGGAGAGGGTTAAACTGTTGGTTTCCTGGCTTTTAAGTCTCAAATTCAACAATGGGTGCAATTTGCAGTAGTATTTGCAGTGCATTGAAACATGCAAAACCATCCTGGGCTTTCCAGAGGGCAGTACAGAGGCAGCCTTTAAATCATCTAACTCTTCATGTGAGCCGTTTTCTCTTTCTGGCTTTTATTTTCCTCTAATTAGTTGATGATGTTAAAAAACAAGTGCATCCCATAGAAATTGGCAAACATTTGACCATCTTTCATACAATTACCTAAAGATAAAGGTAATAAGGAAACAAACAAACAAACAAAAAACTATACATGTAATATTCTTCCAAAAACAAAATTTCACTGGGATTCAATTCTGGGCTTTAACTAGGCGATCCTCTATTTCTTCTTTCTAAGCACATATTTTATGCTTAGGATTATTACCTGATTGAAGCTGAACATGTAATGGAAATATCAAACAGATTTATCTGAAAGTATTGTTTTATATTAATTTAAAGTTGAATCAGTGACTGCAGACTGCTCTGTCCATGAGGTTGCAAGGGATTTGCACTACAGTGCTTCACAGTGGGCATGAAAATCTTCCTTTGATGTTCACCAAACATGTGGCAATGGGAATTTTATTTAGATAGGAGAATTCATTACGCATGAAGTCAATGTGCTTACATAAACATAAAACCCTACGCAGGTCTTGTAGGTCTACTCTGCCTTAGGTTCTGTTGTTTTTAATTACCTTATCTAATGTTGCTGTAGCCAAGCAACTCTATCTTTGATTCTTCCATGTACAGCCCATTACTCCAAAAAACAGGGGCTTTGCTTTTATGGTTGCTGACAAAATGCTATTTTCTTTTAATGTTCTTTTTGGAAAGTTAGTTGTTTTCCTGGCACTCGTCCCATTCGGGTCAGTTTCGTGCTTTCTGTTTGTAGACACATGCACTAAAAGTTTGGAAGTTTGACCTGCAGATCCTGTGCAGGGCTTTCAAATTATGCCGGCGCCAGGCGTAATTTCCACCTATTCCACCACTCTGTGCCATCTACTCTTTAATTTTCCTAAAAAAAATTTTTGCGCCGTCCGCCGTCTCCATTTCCAGCACCATGTGGATGCACGTCGCAATATTTACATTCTTTCAATCTGAGCCATTTGATTGGATCATGACTGCCATGTGACTATTCATATCGTCTGCTGCCGTCATGGCTTCAGTCTCGGTCATAAGGTGCCTGCTACTTTGGTATTTTGACTCAGGGTGTCCTTATTCTTAATTCCACCTCTACAGTGATATGACCTGATTTGTTGTAATGGTAACATTGCGGTCTTTGGAGCAGGAGGTCGTGGGTTCAAATCTCGACCAGGGCATACTTCCAGTAAGGGTCCCTGGGCTAGACACCCCCCCCCCATGCTAACCAATATATGAGCGAGAGATAATGATTGAAGCCATACCGGCTCGGACGTTGCCACAGGTGTTGAGGAACCAGGGCATTCTGACGATAAGTGGGCTACTGGAACTAGAAGGTTATGGCATAAGTGGACAAGCGATGAACTGTTGGAATGCTACTACACATGTAATCCCAGCGGGAGGGGTTACATGAAGACGTGGGACCTATGGATTCTTCGAAACCCAACATCCAAACTGACGGCGAAACAACTTGTGACTCAGTGTTCCAACATACAAAGGAAGCAGCTGTTATCGCAGCTGGAGATTGATGAGGTACAACACGAATGCTTTGGCAAGGGGGAGCCAGGACGACAGGTCAGGGGGAGATTTTATCATCCCCACACTCCGAGATTGGGTACCAAGTCCCATAATGACAACAAGTACGCTGAATACAAGAGCAGATAAGATCATGGCTAAGGAGAACTGGACCCCTTGATGGCGAGTACCAAGACTACGTGAAGTGTTCTCTGAAGATCTACTAGAAGATGTGAATGCAGCACTACGGACAATCCCTACCACAACTATAACTATAACTGAAACCATCCAAGCTATACTCTCAGTGGCAGGGGAACAATATGAGAACAGGGGGTGGCTGTAGCTCAGGAGTTAGAGCAGGTCAGCGGTTCGAATCCTGGCTACTCCAGGCTGCATGCCAATGTATCCTTGCTCTCCGACGCAACCGTTGGAGTGTGAATGTTAGGTAATAAAGCACTTAGCTTAGATAATCATGGAAGTGCTTGTGTGAATGGGGTAAATGTAAACGTGCGGTTTGAGTGCTCAGAAAAAGTAGAAAAGAGCTAGTCCATTTACAGCACCCCCACCAAGCCTGGAGACGGAGCAATACTGGAAGAGCATATGGGAGAAGGATGCGTCACATAGTACCGATGCTCAGTGGCTAGTGGATCTAAGAGCAGACCACAGCAACCTCCCTGAACAGGCCCCAGTAACCATCACAGTGGCAGACATCCAGGAAAAGGTCTCACATATGAAGAGCTGGGTGGCATACATGCCTGCTGGCTAAAAAAGCTAACTGCACTGCATGTGCACCTGGCAGCATAAATGAACCAGCTGCTAGAGGCTAAGACACACCCAGAATGGCTGACTGAAGTCCTGATCCCCAAGGAGGGACCAGTCCCATCCAACTACCGGCCCATAACCTGCTTCAGTACAACATGGAAACTCCTGTCAGGCATCATAGCAGCTAAGATGAGTAGGCATGTGGCACAATACATGAGCAAGGCCCAGAAAGGAATTGGCAGACAGACCAGGGGAGCAAAACACCAGCTACTAGTAGATAGAGCAGTCACTCAAGACTGTAAGAACCGACTGACCAATCTGTGCACTGCCTGGATTGACTACAAGAAAGCCTATGACTCAGTGCCACACACATGGATCCTGGAATGCCTAGTACAAGATCAACAGGACCCTAAGAGCCTTCGTCACAGAACTCAATGGGGATGTGGACAACAACACTAGAGGCCAACTTTAAGCCTGTTGCACAAGTCAACATCAAGTGTGGGATTTACCAAGGGGATGCTCTGTCCCCACTACTGTTCTGCATAGGCCTGAATCCCCTCATCCAGATTATCAACAAGACTGGCAACGGATACCAACTGTGAAATGGAGCAAACATCAGCCACCTCCTGTACATAGATGACATTAAGCTTTATGCTAACAGTGAACGAGATATCTATTCACTGACCCACACCACCAGGATCAACAGCAATGATAGCGGAATGTCATTCGGACTGGAGAAGTGTAGTTGGATGGTAACTAAGAGAGGAAAAGTAGTCAGAACTGAGGGGATTACACTACCAGAAGGCAACATTGCAGACACTGAGGACAGGACAGCTACAAGTACCCTGGAATCCCGCAGGCACATGGGAACCATGAGGCCGCTAGGAAAACTGCAACCTCCAAGTATCTGCAGAGAGTAAGACAAGTCCTGAAGAGTCAGCTAAATGGGAAGAACAAGATCCAGGCTGTCAACACCTATGCCCTGCCAGTTGTCAGATACCCTGCTGGGATAATAAGCTGGCCAAAGGTGGAAATTGAAGCCATTGATGACAAGAAAGCTCCTTACCATGCATGGAAGGTTTCACCCTAAATCCAACACCCTGAGAGTGTATGCTAAGCGGAAGGAAGGTGGCCGAGGACTAGTGAGTGTCAGAACCACTGTCCTAGATGAAACAATGAAGATCCATGAATACATCAGGAAGATCGCCACAAAGGATCATGTGCTTAAGGAGTACCTCAGGCAGCAGAAACCTGAGGAAGAACAGGAACCATCATGGAAGGACAGGCCTCTGCACAGCATGTACCACCGGCAGATAGAGGAAGTGGCTGACGCAGAGAAATTCTACCAATGGCTGGACAAAGCTGGACTGACAGATAGCACAGAGGCACTAGTCATGGCAGCACAAGAACAAGCTCTGAGCACAAGATTGATAGAGGCTGGGATGTACCACACCAGGCAAGACCTCAGGTGCAGGCTGTGCAGAGATGCCCCTGAGACAATCCAGCACATAACAGCAGGGTGCAAGATGCTAGCAGGCAGGACATACATTGAACGCCATAACCAAGTGGCCGGCATAGTATACAGGAACATCTGTGGAAGTCCTGAGGTCAAAATGGGACACACCCCCAAGGGTGGTTGAGAACAGAGCTAAGATCCTGTGGGACTTCCAGATACAGACAGACAAACTTGTGATGGCCAACCAACTGGGCATCATAGTGGAGGACAAACAAAGGAAGAAGGTTGTAGTGATAGACGTTGCAATACCAAGTGACGGCAACATCAAAAAGAAGGAACACGAGAAGCTCAATAAATACCCAGGGCTCAGAAAGGATGTGGAAGATGAAGGTAACAGTGGTCCCCATGGTAATCAGAACACTTGGGGCAGTGACCCCCCAAGCTGGGAGAGTGGCTCCAGCAGATTCCTGGAACGACTTCCAAGATCTCTGTCCAGAATAGCGCAATTCTGGGAACAGCTAAGATACTGTTCCCAGAATTGTCCAGGCCTCTGGTAGAGGACCCGAGCTTGGAGGGCAAAAAGACCAACGGTAGGGGGGCGAGCTGGGTTTTTTGTTTTTTTTTTATTCCGGATGCTGGTTATAAAATTAGAATATCAAGAAAAAGTTGATTTATTTCAATAATACAATTCAAAATGTGAAACTTGCATATTATATTCATTCATTACACACAGACTGATATATTTCAAATGTTTATTTCTTTTAATTTTGATGATTGTAACTGACAACTAATGCTAAATCTAAAACCCCAAATTCAATATCTCAGAAAATTAGAATATTACTTAAGACCAATATAAAAAAAGGATTTTTAGAAATGTTGGCCAACTGAAAAGTATGAACATTAAATGTATGTACAACACTCAATACTTAGTTGGGGTTCCTTTTGCCTGGATTACTGCAGCAATGTGGCGTGGCATGGAATCGATCAGTCTGTGGCACTTCTCAGGTGTTATGAGAGCGTGCCCCTCAGCTTTTCTGAATTGTTGGGTCTGACGTATCGCATCTTCCTCTTCACAATAAGCGATAGATTTTCTATGGGGTTAAGATCAGGTGAGCTTGCTGGCCAATTAACAGGGATACCATGGTCCTTAAACCAGCTACTGGCACTGACTCCAGCTGCAGTCCACTTTTTGTGAATCTCTCCCACATTTTTGAATGGGTTTTGTTTCACAATCTTCTCCAGGGTGTGGTTGCTTGTACACTTTTTTCTACCACATCTTTTCCTTCCCTTCGCCTCTCTATTAATGTGCTTGGACACAGCTCTGTGAACAGCAAACCTCCTTAGCAATGACCTTTTGTGTCTTGCCTTCCTTGTGCAAGGTGTCAGTGGTCATCTTTTGGACGACTGTCAAGTCAGCAGTCTTCCCCATGATTGTGTAGCCTACAGAACTAGACTGAGAGACCATTTAAAGGCCTTAGCTGATTAGAGTGTGGCATCAGGTGTCTTCAATATTGAACCTTTTCACAATAATCTAATTTTCTGAGATACTGAATTTGGGGTTTTCATTAGTTGTCAGTCATAATCATCAAAATTAAAAGAAATAAACATCTGAAATATATCAGTGAATGAATGAATGAATATAATATACAATTTTGAATGGAATTACTGAAATATGTGTGTGTGGTGTGTGTGTATGTGTGTGAGATATATATATATATAAAATCATAATCTACGCTGGAACTCATTGGACAGTCTGTCTCTGCTCTGTGTTCTTGCACAGCCAGTTTACACATGTGGCAACAGGATTTTTTGCTTTCTGCACATGGCTCATGTTTTCAGTCATGTTCCATACCAGATTCCGTTCATCCCCTCTGCACTTTTGTGTGCCAAAAATGATGTTCCACTCTTTGCAAAAGCAAAAAGGAATGCAAGTTTATCAGTGAGACACATTTCATTTTTGTTCAATTTGATTTCATTTATATAGCGCCAAGTCGCCTTGTGATGCAGTGACCAAGTATTTAGTGTTTTATTTTTGTTTGTTTTTTACCTGATAAATACATTATCTGAAAAATAAAATAGTAAAATATTTACATTTTGGAATTACTAGGAAATAGACTAATGCAAAATTAATTTAATTTAGTCCGACCCAAGGTTTCCTATCCTCCCCATTAGTCTCGTCTGTCATCTGATTAAGCACAACATTTTGCAGAATGCCGACACTGTTATTATGAACATCAGCCGTCAGAGGCTCTTAAAGCAGCTGAAGAGACATCCAGCATTGATTCATTAAAATGCTCATTTTCCCTTTTGTGGCAGTTGTTAATGTTCCTCTTGCATAAGAGTCAGACAGCTGGAAATTTTTTTGCTGTTTCCAAAGCAGGAGGAATGGTCATGGACATAAGCTTGCTTAAATTCAGGCTCTCCAGATTAAGAGGGATGTGTGTGACAGAAGGCTGATAGTTGGGTAGTTGGATTTTTATTTATTTATTTTTGTGACCACTTTATGAAAAGTGGCAGCTGTTTTACTGCTCTGTCACCCTACATTGGCCATAAGTTTCTAATTACATCCTTTCTTTATATTATACATTTGGTTTGAATAATGAGCTGGTATTTATGTGTTATATGTGTACTCGGGTGGTGAAAAGTATGTAGTGCTTAGTGAGCTTTATCTGTCTGCCTTTAAAACGTGGTGTGGATAGGAAAACTTTCCACACCCTAGTTTCACATGGGATCTATCATCATATAATACTGTTTGCATTGCATATGTTTTGTATTTTTGTTTTGTTTTTTTTATGTAACAGTTTTATAGGTTTGAGGAAATTTTACATAAAACTCAACAGGTCTTGGAGGGCACACACCATATGGTTGCATTTTTTTGACACTGTTTAGAGCTGCGGTCAGCTGGGATAAATGGCCATCATGGTTTCTAAAGCACAACAGTCCAGACAGTGAGAGTGAGTTTGGCTTGGGGAAAAAAAAATAGTTGACTGTCAAAATATATACTTTTTTTTGTTGTTGTTGTTGTTGTTTTTAGTTAATCATTTCAGGTCTAATGCACTTTATCAAGAAGTCACAACTGCTAAGTCACTTTTTGAATACATTATACTTCAGCTGTCCTTTCAGAAATTACTGATTAAACATAATTTTTTCACTTTTCTTCAAACACAACATAATCTTTGTCATTGCACTGAGGTCAGCATTTTTGACTGAGCGCTATAAGTTGCAGCGACTCTGCCGCTTCTGACCCAGATTTACACAGACGGCAGCAGATCCATCTCGAGAACGTTGGCTAAAATGTATCATTAAACCTTCCCTGTATTCCCAAATGACAGAGGAACATGAGAATTCTCCTTGGATAGCAGATATGTATTTTGCATTAACAGAGCTGCCACAGTTTGGAGGACTTGCAGATGTGCTGGAGAGACTTCAGGCCTGACTTGCTGTGGTGGTTGGCTCTCTCTTTCTCTCCTGCTTACTGTATCAGCTGAGAGAGTTTTTTGGCATTTTCACCTGCTTGGAAATTTACTTTAAATCAAACACCATTGCTTTTCTAACTCCTTATTGTGTTTACACGAGATGTTGGGCAGTTTTGCAGTTTTCATGTACTGTTTCCAAGGCTAGGCGTTGCGTATGCTGACAGACACATTTCAGTAGTGTGAACCTTATTTTAAGAAGTGCAAAACCAACATCGGTCAATCCAAGTGTGGTATGAAATGCTCCATTAATGGCTACTGTAAAATGCCCAAATATTTTCACTGTATCCATCAATTTGTTACACGGAAGCTGCTTCCAATCTCTGGGTTTATAGAAAATTGCTTGGAACATTTTATACCATTCCTGCAAATCAGCAGTATCACTATCCATGCCAAACACAATATCCAAAGAAATGGAGATCCACCATAAACACTGCATAGTATGAAGATACGATAACATTTTGAGGACCGGATAATCTGTGTGTGATCTGGCTGTGTTAGGGTTACATTGTACATTTTAAAACTGAGTGACTGAGTGTGGTTTTTATGAATTTATTTTTCTCTTTCTCTGTCTCACTCTAGCTGCCTCTGAGGGGAGAGTCAACGGTGGGGAGGATTTCTTTCAGAAGGTAAGTGTGTAGTCTGCACTTGGATAATGTTTGCTTTGTCTCTGGGTTGTGTTCAAGCCCACTAAGCTGCACTTCACTCTTGGTAATGGAGCAGATGTCAGGTGCTCCTCCAATCACTCCTAATTACAAATCTAAACAAATAAAAACAATAGAACTACACTGACGTTAAACCACTCCAGGGCTCTGATACTATAACACAGCTGACACAACACCGGGGGTGGGGGACTGTCTCAGTTACATAATTTTGTCATAATATACCAGGATTATCTGAAGTTTAAAAAAAAAATTCTAAACAAATTTGGTAAAGCACTGCCTCACTGACTTTTCTGTGTGAGCAATTTAATGAAATGTCCTCAAGCTTCACTACATTCAATAAAACAAGGATTTGCCTCAGTGAGTTTAAATATTCCTGAATGGGTGACAACTTGCTCACATTCTCTTACTGGTACTTTGGGAACATTTAAATGTGACACTGTAGCTGTATAATTCATTTCTTTATTAATTAATACTCTTCCGTACTATACTTTTTTTTTTTTTTTAAAGTGCAAACACTCCAGTGAAACAGTTTCTGAATATTAAGTAATGGCACTACACTGACTTTCTCCACATTTTATTTCTGCAACTTATGCTTTCTGAAGGTCTTCCAAAGTTTTTCTTTGGACATTGGCTGTTTTTTTCCCACTTATTTTCAGAACAGTCCTTGTACCTGACCATTTTCTGAGGAATGTGTTTTTGTTTCGTTTTGGGGTTTTTTTTTGTTTTGTTTTGTTGGGTTTTTTTTGGAGGGGGGGGGTNGTTTAAGCCTCTTAAGAGGGGATTTGTGCTTCTGTCTTAAATCTACACCGTAGTTACTTCATAACCATAACCTAACGTGTCCCTCCCTCGAAACATAACTATACGTTGCATCAGCGCAGCTTGCAACTATTGTGATTGGCCTGTTCAGTACTGTTGATTCAGCCATTTTTTGCTACAGTTTTTGAATTTATCAGTGAGAGAATAACAATCATAGCCTTACAGCAAATTCCTGGAGGGAAATTGCAGAAATGGGCATGAGGGAATGTACAAAGAGATGGAAAAAAATTCAGAGCAAATAAGTTTCCCTGCAAAAAAAAAAAAACACAACAAAGTTTGGGGACCCAAGAGGGGAAGAAGACCCAGTATTTTGTTTGATCATTGCTGGCACCACGTATACCGGGACATTACCACAAGGTAATTGACGCTACGCACAAGTATGAATGCTGGCAATGTTGTCAGCCACTTACATAGGCTACGTCATAGGCTCAACAAAACTTCACTTCAGAAGTCTATATCAGCTGTTACACCAACCTATGAATCATTCAAAAATGGCACCTAACTCAAGGGATGAATCAGTGTTGACTACACATCATGGACAACTTGGCAAAGAACCAGGTTTAAATTCATCTTTACGCACTTTGTTACTAGCAGCCTGTCACAAAAAATGCTTTTTTTGTGACAGGCTGCAAGCAATTTGTTCCCATTTCTTTAGTTGGATCTATTAAAAATGCCAAAGATATCACAGTTTGGCAGGCATAAAATTGTATTTTTGCACCAGCAAGGTGATTCCCAGTGAACCATTAGCAGAAAATTTGACATATCACGGCATGTGTGCAGTGTATCCATAAATAAATTTGAGGGAACTGGAAAAGTGGAGGACAAAAGAAATGGTGGCAGGTATTAAAAACAAAACTATCAACAGCAGATAAACAGCATCTGAATGTCATGTTCGTAAGAAATAGGAAAATATACATTAAAGACCAGATACAGGACCTGAGAGATGCACCTGGCCCTTCAGTTGATCCATCTAATGCTTGCCAACGCTTAATCAGAAATGTCTCAGTAGGCAGGTGATTGTCAAGAAGGAAGGGACATGGAGAAAAGGCAGTGTAGGATCATCTTGATAGAGATTGGAATAAAAGGCAGTCAACATTCGAAGAACAGCTTTGGAATGTCCTTCAAGAAGCCTGGAGAACTATTCCTGAAGACTACTTAACTCTCTAACTCCGGGCAATCGCCGCTGAAGCACCCGTTACCTGCCTTACTTCTTGCCATGAGAAGCTGGTTAGCACGGAGCGTTTCACCACTGAGACATCAGATCGAACATACTTTGAATTACCGTAATTACGCGACCGTTTAGCTTATTGGAAAACTTCAAATGGTTTCTGAAAGCTCAGAAATTGTGCTTTGCATCCAGCATAGGATTATTACAGTAATTTTTACTGTAAGTCCATGAACGGCAGCACTTTTGAAGTACGTTCTGTCACCGGCGACAGGTTCAGTATTAAAGGGTTAAAGAAATGACAAGAAAGCTGCCTAAGAAAGTTCAGGCTGTGTTGAAGAATAAAGGTGGTCATGTCAAATATTGATTTTCAAGCCTGTTAGAATTGTACTGATTCTGGTTTTGCCTCTTTTTTTTACATGTCTGTTTGCACATTTCAGTAAACTGCTTCACCTATTTCCCATTTTCCTAGCAAAATATAAGTAAATGAAGGGTGGATCAAGACTTTTGCACAGTACTGTATATTATGTTACACATTTTATATATGTCATATTGAGTCAGTATCAAAATTTCAGACTTTGGGACCCGAGAGACCTGTCAGTAGGTTTCAGTTGATGATTGAAGAACCACAAAAAGCAAGTGGACTGACTTACAGGAAATTTTAAGCATCATATACCTCATTTCCTACGTCATGGTAAATTATTATGCACAAATTTCTGCATCAGTTTAAAGTGGAAATTTGTTTAAAGTGAAACAAAATCAAGCAGCAGGTAGCCATATACTGGAATCTCAGGCACTGTGTATTGATTTTAAACAGTTATTCAACTTTTCTCATTTAATGCTATCACTTCTGAGTCGTTGCATTACTCATTGAAAAGTAACATTTATAGCTTTTTATTTTTCTAGATAAGAAATATTTGGGGCTGTCGTGTCTTCTCTGTGCTTTCATTCTTAAAGCAACAGATCAGCAGTCTTGCTTGAAAAGATCTGCTGTTGAGATCCATGATGCCTTTGGCCTTGAATTGAATGAGGCTATTTCAAAGCTGCTGTTAGCAATTTGAGAAGCATAAGCCTGGTTCCTTTGTGTAAAACTACCTTACTACATTACAATGTGTTCAGCTGGCATTATATAAAAAATAAAATAAAACTATGATAATATAGTGATGTGTTGGTTTGTGTAGCATCTAAGTCAGTGTCCGAAATGAAATACTGTCATATGTAATCAAGACAAGACTAATTAAATATAGTCTACTCACATTTACAACAGTAAAAAGTAACTTTTGACCTGAATTTTCACTCCAGAAATTATGAAGTATTTTAGTAGTATATTGTGGTTTCCTTAATTGATCTCAATTGGATTGATTTTTGTTTAAATCTCAGCTTCCTCATTATATTAAATTTCCCTCTATAGTATGTTAATGGGCTGTAATGAAATAAATGATGGCCAGCGGTTTGTTTTAGCATTCCTCCTTTGTCTATTTTCCGTATTTGGTTTTGGAGGTTAGGAATCCGAGTTAAATGTCAAAGAAGGAGGCAATTTAACTGTCCCTGAAGCAGTTTTCAAAAACCAAGTAATGCAAACCAGGCGCCTTAAGATTTCCCTCGTTGGAATTTTAACAAGGACTATCGATATAATGTACTGTAGCTCTTCCTTCACCTCTTTTGGCTTGGATATAACAGCAGTGTTTAGGATATGCAGTCTAGCTATCTACCTCAAAACTGCTCTGACTAAAACCGCCTGTTGGTGTGTTGACTTTGCCAGCCATGATTTTAAAAGTCCTTGACTTGAATATTGTCACAGCTTGTTCAAAGAAACAGTGGTTACTAGAGGTCAATTAAAAATTAGTGTGCAGCTGTTTGAGTTGGCAGTCTGGCGAGGAGCAGTAAAGTGCTAAAGTCATGTTTTTATTGTAGAATTTCCATTTGGACTGCTCTGTATAGTTTCCCTCTGATAGCGTGATCACCATACATGCCCAATTTGAGTTGGGGAAAATAAACACGCAGTGTAACTGTGGATTGTTGAAAGAAAATGGATGAGGTGTGTGAAATACCTTCAAGTTGATGAAAATGGAAACTCTTAGTTGGATGGCTTCCTGCCCGTCCAACACACCCATGAACTGCACACACTCAGGCTAATAAAATACATGAGAAGAAACTCTCTCCCACACATAAGAAAGCATATTGTCATTTTTGACGCACACATTCTTGCACTTTGGGTTTTGGGCATTAGATTTTGCAGTTACCTCAACAGTGAGATTTTTAGAGTTCAGTCTCTGACGAGAGCAATACAAAATGGGCCACCCCCGCACTTTCTTCCCAGGCCTTCTTGCTGTGCTTGATCAAACCCTCTTACTCACTGTCTGCTGGACTTCCTTTGAGTTCAGAGCAACTTTTTTGTCATAGAGTCCAAAGAACCCACCCTCTTCATGTTGTCAATAAAAAAAAAAGAAGATGGCAGACAAAGTTGGACCACAGGAGGGTCCCTGCAGCTCCCGCGAGGGAATCTTACTAGCTATGTCCCTTTTGTCTTTTCAGCATTTGTTTTTTGGCATCGTGCTCTCATGTTTTTCTCCTCTTGCGCTTCTCATTTTGCCTCTCCCCTGCTGCTGTTCCAGTGTTAGTCTTTGCACTCTCTTAATCCATTAGTGAGTCCTTGTTATCATTCTGGTGTAAGGGGATTTCTCGACAAATAATGTTCTTGATTGTTTAACAGAAAGTGTGCGTCAGTGAACAGTTCAACATATTGTGCTGTAAAAGTTTTTGGTGGTGAATTGTTGGGAGTGTTGCATCAAAGCACAGCCCAATAAGCTATTTGGAGAGCTGTGTACAAGTTGAGTGGTGGGGCAACCAAAAGATGATAACTCTGCGCCACAGAAGAGCTTTGAGTGGATTTGAGTTGAGAGATGTCTTTTGAACTTCTGTCCAGTTCCTCCCTGATCCTGCTTCAGTGTCTCCTTCCCAGAGGTTGTGGTTCTGTAAATAATGCCAGGCAGGATATGTAAGTGCCAGGGCACTCTACATCTGAGGCCAGATGTAATTCATTTCATTTTCGCTGACGCATTTTGTATTTCACTGCGCTGACACAGGAAAATTTGAAAAATTAAGTCTGTCAGGGTGAAATATTTGGTTGGCATACGTCTGTGAGATGTTGAAATAACTAGGTCAGCATGAGTGGCATCAAAGCACACACAAACAAGTGTTTGTTTAATCAAGCAGTTTGAATTATCATGCGTCATCCCTTGAAGGATATGTAGTCATGATTGAATTTCCCTCCTTTTATAATGTGTGTTACTCTTTCACAGCCATGTTAGCATCAGTCCAGGGGAGTAATGGGGCTGCAAGTTAGCACTTCAATTGTTAACATGAACTCAGCTATGACTGTTGAGCCTCACGGGAATGGTTCAGTTAGTGCTGTCATCTTCAAGCTCTGCTGTTTTCTCAGTCTTGTAACTCTCTGACACCCCCCAGAAGCCCTCTGTCGTCCCTGCAAACACACACGAACACACAATTACACACACATTCCAGCTGAATCAACAGCTGCACTATTACAGCGATATCCAGGAAACGCGCTTCTACCATGTCGACTGCTGCTGTGCAATGCATACTCGCGCCGTCACGTGTTTTTAAATGGATGTGCCATCTTTGCAGACATTTACTTAATGATATCCTGTGTTATGTTACACACATCTGCGCACACAGCTGCAAACCACCAAGACCTGATCATGTCAAGGTTATGCCATGAAACCTTGTTAGAGCCACAGTCGCTTTTGTATTAATTTCAGAAAGGGTGGGGTGGCAGAACAGAGAGGCTGGAATGGTAAATATATAGGTTGCTTAATTTGTGCAAATCTCTTGACCCATTTGAGAGGCATTTGCTAGCCCCTTCATAAATAAACACCATCCACCCTTTAAAATGGTGTGTGGTCTGCCAGAAATCAGTCCCATCTGCAGAATGCTGCCAAGAACAGCAATGCTGGACAGGAAATGGGTTTCTCTGAACAAAGCCCTTTTTACAGAAAAAGTTGCAGTATGAGCCATAATGTCTTTTTTTTTTTTTTTTTTAAATCATAGGCCTTTTACTTTCCTTGGTTTCTGCGCTGCATTGTAGTTTCTGGGGTAGATGTAAAAAATAATGAAAAGTAGATTTCCATTGTAAAGTTACCTTTTTTTTTTTTATTACAGTTTGATTTTACTCGCTATCAGTCATCTGGCATTAGTTCCAACATTGTCATTGCAGTTTCTTTTACCTCTGGGAGCTTGCAGCAGTCTTATGTTTCTTTTATATGTGCTTTTAAATTAAACACCTTCATGACAAATCCAGACACACGTCATTTTCACAGGAGTGTTTTTTATATATATATATATATATATAT
>JASGAU010379802.1:0-14647 GCA_030220045.1 Australoheros facetus
TTCACCTTTACTAATAAACACCTTCATTTACAACTTGCATTTTGTGTTTACTTGTGTTGTCCTTGACTATTGTTTAAATTGGTTTGATGTTCAGAAACACGTAAGTGTGACAAACATGCAAAAAAACAGGAAATGAGGAAGGGGGCAAACACTTTTTCACACCACTGTACTTGGTTTTAGAATATGATGCGTCGACATTAAAATTCCACTTTGACTAATTTTTGTAGTCCACAACATCGATTATGTCGACGAATCATTGCCGCCCTACTAACCAGTTAATCTCACTTCGTAGCTGTCTCTGTTGGCTGTCATGATTCAGCTGCCTTTCCAGTGAGTCCCTCATCATGTGGATGGACTTGAGGGTCTTGGGCTACACTTAGCGACAATAGTCCTTTTTCAGCTCTTAATGAGATTTGATATGAGCTAGCGAGAAAACCTCCAATCTCCATCAGTTAGACAACTAATTTGTGTGCCGTTAAACCAAGCCCACTGAGGGTGTAGAACAGAGCAAAGACTACTTCTGCCAACTGGAGTTGAAAAAAGTGGGTTAAGAGTTGATCTATGTGATGAAGGACTCGCTGGAGAAGCAGTTAAATGCCACAACACCAACTTGGCATGAAGGTAGGAAAACACAGCTAGCTAATAAGCAGCAATTCTAAGCATATAGCAACATATAGCAGCTTTGATCCTCTGAAAAGCAGATCACAAACCAACTTAGGATTGGTGCTAATCAGACCTGAGTCGATTTACAGACAAGCATTCAAAAACTGTTGCAAAGCATGGTTCAAATACGTGAATCTTTTCTCTATTTACATTTCTTAGCATATAAACTGATTGTATTTAGGTTATTAATTTGAAAATGCCTCCTTTGGATTCTGGGAAATGGTCACAATAGGCTGTTTTTGCAGCGTTTCTTTTTTTTTTCACAAGAAATCAATTCATTGAGAAAAAAATCTGCACCTTAATGAAAATAATTATTTGTAAACTATTAAATGATTGTATCTTTTGCTACAGTCATACTTGCATACATCACAATTTAGCTTATTCTATAGAAGTATTTTATTAATTTATTACTTCCCATTTATATGCTGTGCAGCACAGCCCAGTAAAGGACTCCTTCTTCATATTATGTTGCAGCATCAGTTTCTTCCCAGCGTTCATCCTCATACCATATTTTTCTGTGATGTTGCTACTGCCTTGCCACACATTCTGTAATAACACCGCAATTTGTACTATTAATCTGGCAGCTACATGAAAGCTGAGTCAGATGCTAGAGCCTCTTTTGTCAGGCAGTTTGATTGCTGCAATACACTGTCAGCTTCAGCTGTGATTCATCGTTCTATTAACGTGTACATATATCCAGAATGCTTCTGAATAAGGGAATACATGCCTTAATGTGATTATGCTTCCTCTGACTGCGACCGTATTCAGGTTAGGTTAATTGGAAAAGAATGTCTACATAGCATTTTATTGTTCAGAGTATTGTCCCTATTGGGTAAATTATTGTACAGCTACAGTCCTTGTAAATATACTCAATGAGCCGCTGAGGTTCTTCCTTTAGTAAAACATTTGAACAATTGCACAGCCATTCAGGGCTGCTGCAATGCAATGTTTTTCAGCTGATAGGAACCAGTGGCGTGATTTGGGGTCTTGCTTTTCCTGTGCTGCTGGCACAGAGACGTCATCCAGCCCATGCTTGCTGGGGTCAGAGTCTCTGTAAATAGCCCTGAGGGGATTCAGGCTGCACTGATAGCATACCTGCTGTTACCCTGAGACGTTATCCAACAGCATGCCAGCCCAGGCTTCCTCCCAGCTGCTATGCTCTGCTTTGCATTGTTCTGCAATACCTCACACAAAGATGGAGTGGGGCCATTATACCTCTGGCTCTGTAACGCTCCCTGCAGACACACATAAACATACACACTCATGCTTCCCAACACCTACACCAACAAGCCTGCACATAACTGCAGCCATTCACATCATTGCCGGGCTCAGGTCTTCATATGTTTGCCTTTGCAGGTACAAATCATCGCACAGCCATATGTGACCACACACACACGCACACACATCAAACCAGATTGGGCTGTCACCACAAAAAGCTCTGCAGCGGCAGCAATGGCTGGCTGGCTTTTTCGCAAAGGGGTCAGAGTGGACTGCAAATTACAGCTGGTGGCCAACCACGGCCTGTGATGGGTCTCAATGCACTCTGTGTTTACCCACACACCTGCACCTCCTCGGCTGGTAGAGGCGGCAAGCACAGCCGAGAGCACACAGCCATTTTGTAACACCTCAAGGAACTCTCCTTCTTGTCTCCCTCCTCTCTGTGTATGAGGAATAGATGAGGTGGTGCCATTAAGTGAATTTGCTGTTATTTCCCCAGGCTCTTAGCTGAAGATGTCAAACCTCAGCCAGTGAGGCAGCCAAGGATGACTGCCGACTCAGGCAGAGGCTTACAGACACACACACACACACACACACACACACACACACACACACACACACACTGCACTCTGCTACGCACATGATCAGCTTTCATGCTTCTGTGTAATTTATCAAATTGCTTGGGCATGTGATGAATGGGTCTAGATCTCAAAAGGAAAAAAAGGCATTAGTTTGCATTAGGTTGCTGTTTTTCCCGTGTAACTGCTTAGAATTTAATTACAGTCAAAGGTAAACATCATATTCACATTTTCTGAAACAATAATTCTGTAGGCCTAATTGCTTTGTAGTTTCACAGACTACACTTGAGCGCTTACACAAGGGGAATCAGCTTGTTAAACAGAAACTGCTCAATCCCATTACATATACTGCAGTCTGCTACAATCTCAGTGTGTGGAATGAGCAAGTAGGCTTAATATTCTCTACATTTTCTCACAATTGTCCACACTCACACATCCTTACTGTAGAAGAGGCTGGTTCTCTCTTGGTGATTTGTCACAGTTCCCTATTGTATCACACACTGCCTCTCCTTCACACTCCAAATCCCCCCCTTCTTTCTTTCTCTCCCTCCCCTCCCTCGCTCCCTAAATCATTTCTTTACATGTGTGTGGGTGCCCCCTCTCGCTGTGATTCTGATACTTCATAACGGCAGGAGGAAATTGAGCTGACCTTGAGGCTGCCGAGCTCCTTTATAATGCTGATGTATGGGGCTGTGAGCGCAGGCAGCCAGTAAGTGAGAGGCATGTTTTTATTTGCCGGGGAGCAGGGCCCAGTGTCAGGACACATAACAAGGTTCATTTCTCGCCCACTCGAGCTAGCTTGTACACTGGGATGCTTAGTGTCAAGCATTCAAGTCCACTAGGTGTGATTTAACTGCATTAGCCTTTGTATACTGGAATAAGCTGCATCATGCCGCCTAAAGGATGATGATAGGCAGACCCGAGGATAGAATTAACCCCCTGGATATACATGGCACTCTAAAATGTGACTTACATGCAAAAAGTATTACTGTAGACAAGGCTCCCTTAGCGGAATTCATGTTGGATTGTTTCTTTCTTTTGGCGAGCAGGTGATGGGCAGTCCTTTAAAAATAACACTGTCTGTTTGGGAAAGTTGCCCTGTTGCCTTGGGTTGTTGTTGGTGTCATATTATTATCATCACTTGTTCAGCATAGATGGCCCACTTTCCTTTCTTCAGCATCTCTCTGCTCATCAGTGCAATCAGGTACCTCTGATCACACAATCCGGCTGCTCTCAAATTATTGTCATGATTGAGACCAATTCAGCAGCAGGAAACAGCAAGAGGGCTTATGATTTATGAACACTGTTCAGGAGGTGGACCTGATGTATTAATAATTGAAAAATAGAAAATAGACACAAAAAAAAACAAAGAGAGAAAAAAATTGAAAATGCAAGCCATACCACTACCAAAAAAAAGATGCGTTTATATTCTGTAGTTTGCTGGTGTCGAGGAAGTGAGGAAGGAAGTGGTTAGATAGGATTTGTCCCACATTAAAAAAAAAAAAAAAAATGAAGGTTTCAAAAATTAAGAATTGGTAAGCAAATTGTTAAAACAATTTTAAAGACATGTACAAATGTGTTTACCTTCCAGCACTAAAACCCAAAGCTAGTCAGGTTACTAGCATACTGAAGTAAATAAAACAAAAAATCATCACGATCGAGGAAGTGAAACATCAAATCAGTTAAGCATTTAGCTGTACAGAGTTGTGTGCATGTGGCAGATTTCAGTTGACCAGAGTGATGTTCATACTATTGTGTCTGCTCCCTTTGTTTTCACCTTTTATAGGATGTTAAGGGGCAGCACGTTGGTGCAGTGGTTAGCACTGTCCCCTCACAGCAAGAAGGTCCTGGATTTGAATCCACTGGCCGGCTGGGGCCGTTCTGTGTGGAGTTTGCGTGTTCTCCCTGTGCCTTTGTTGGTTCTCTCTGGGTACAGTGGCTTCGTCCCACAGTCCAAAGACATGTATGTTAGGTTAGTTGGTAGTTCTAAATTGGCCATTGGTGTGAATGTGAGTTGGAATGGTTGTCTGTAAGCTTATATTAGCCCTGATTGATTGCGAGGCTACAGGGGTAGCAGTGTTACATCCTTGGATGTACCCCACCTCTTGCCCTGTGACAGCTTGGATAGGCTCCAGCCCTCCCTCCCAATCTGGAACTGGATAAGTGGAAGAAGATGGATACATATTATTTTTCACTGAATGCGTGAATACAGCATGAATACATCATGCAAAATCACTGCCATCCCCCCAGTCTAATTTCATGATATTTCTTTTGTCCTCAAATATTTACTAGGTATGTTTAACAGTGTCTACCTTTTAAATATGTTTAGGTTTGAATATATTTTCTTCAGGGGATACTTGCAGGCTTGGTAGTAGTCAAGCCTGGTTTCCAAAATGAAACCACTCTGATGTGGTGTTTGAACATGACAAAGAGACAGTGGAAAAAAACTATACGATTATTAAATTGTTTTGACTTTGTTAGAAATGTTAAATTGTTATTTGGAGCTTTGTGTGTGATCGTAGTGGCTGTGGTTGACATTATGAAGAGCAGAGGAAGCTCACCAGTGCTGCCAGCTCAGTTCAATTCTTATATGGCACAGATCCACTTGCCTAACCCCATGTCTGGATGCTGCACTCTGAAAACAGGCAGGGACCCAATTCATTCACAGCCCATCCAACAGCACATCGACTGTGTGCAAAATATGTTTCGGCAGCTTAACAGCAGCAGACTAATCAATTGATCCAAATTTTGCCGTCCATTGATCTTGGCACACGGTGGGTCGAGATAATTACAGTGCATGTATGATAATGATATCATTAGCAGCCCGTGGTCACTCTATTAGGACAGGGGAAATGCTAGTAAAAACAACCCAAACCATGCATAGAAACATTTGCGCTGCCAAATGCTGGGGAGAGTTGTCCAAATCTGCTTTGCAAATGCCTCCCTGTCATTCTCCCGACCACACCACAGTAACAGTAGCGTGGTAAAGAGGCGGGCGAGCCTTCTGGTGCTGCTGACTGGCATTCTGTGTGTTGATGAATGTGGCAGCCTGACGGCTCAATGTGCTTACTTAATTGGAGCAGCTCTACTGTCACACTGAGTTCCTCCGTGTCTCTCTCTCTCTCGCTCTCTGATGTAGTAAGATTGCGTTCTACTTAGCTACGCACCTGTGTTACCCAAAGGTTAATAGAGCTTTCTCCCCATACAAACCAATCACCAGGTAATCACTTTCATGCACTTCCATAGGTGGCTGTCACCCATGATGACCAGAGCAGCCATTTTGAATGAAGTTGTCAGGTTGCTGCAGGTTGCCAAGTAAGAAAAATGTTGCTTATGCACTGTACTAGAATTTAGCTCTGTTTTGTGTAGTTTGTTCTGAGCAACATTTCTTGCAGGAGTGTATCGTCTTCGCTTTGGAAGCCCCTTCATATCATAACACAATTGACACCCACTCGGTTGTGTGTGGAAATAAGGAACTTGCAGCTCAGGCTATCTTTGGCTTCTTCATGTTGCATGTGGTGCGCATGAGTCTTGTTTCAAAATAGTGGCTTTTGTGACAGGAATGTGGCAGACAGCCAGATGCTGACACACTGAGGGGCGGACTAAAGTCATGAAAGCAAAGCGCTTCTTTTTGATGTCATCCAGCTTCCGAAGGGCCGTAGTGGTCAGAGGGGATTTGAGTTTCAGCACAGGATTTTTGGATTTTCATGTCAAAAAGGTCGCGTCAGGGTTGAATGAATTTAAGTGTATGCGTGTGTGTGTGCGTGCGTGTGTCGGAGAGAGAGAGAGAGAGAGAGCATGCATATTGAGCTTTTAAGACTGAGAAGAGGCACCTAAAGAACAGAAGGCCTGACGACGTTACCATCCACATTGCCCTGTGGTGCTCACAAACAATAACCCTCAACTCTAAGAGCATGGAAGTGATCTTGTTCTCACATGAGCACACAAACTAGAATATAGGAATGGACATTTCTAGGCCTCTTGAGCTTGCTTTAGTTCTCTCTGCTCTGTTGTGGCTAGTCGGAGATGCTGGATGGACGAGCAGTCTGTTAAAGGGATGATGTTGCATGCCTGGCGCTACTTGGATACATCCTGTAGGCGGAGATATGAGCAGATTAAAATGGGGATGGGTTAGTCACAGACTGATTTTATAGGGCTTTAAAAACCTGGGATATAGATGAGTCTGCGTGTGAGTGTGTGTGCGCTTGATGCCCACATTGTCTGCACTGTGAAAATCCCAGAGTTACTGAAGAGATTGCAAAATCAATATGGGCTATTCATACATGAATCTAATCCTCAGATTTACTGCCATTTAATCTGTGTATGGCAGGGGCTCTGATGCTCTCTAATGCTGTCAAACAGATGCCCCTGCTCAGCCTCCCAGGTTAGGCTGCACCTGATTGAGCCATAGCAGCAGGCACATTTTATCTTTCCTCATGTGGCAACTATTGCATGAAGACTGGCATTGTAGCAACATGTTACATAAAAGAAAATCACACCAAATGGTTAAAACAAACATCTTTGACCCCCAAATCTTCTTTGGTAAGTTTGATCAGGGAGCGAATATAAATATTGCATGCTGGTCCGGGTGGTTATTGAGTGTATTTTACTACTACACAATCCCCCCACCCGAATTATCAGACAACTGCAAACCCAGCTTACCATTCAACAGTGCTGATATTGGCTGAATAGAAATTTGGTTTTTGAAATTAAAAGAAATAACACCAGGTGTGCAGTGAATAATATCAAACAGACCATTTCATTTCATGCAAGCTGAATTCAGGAGCAGTGTTACATCAGAGGCAAGGAAAGAAAGAGAACAAACAGAATAATTTTGCACATGGGGTAAACATCTGGGGGTGTTGTCTTGTTTTGTTCTTACTTTACTGTCAATAAGTAATTGGTACGAAAACCAGCCACACCCTTCAGTAAAGCACAGAGAACAATACAGATATGCATCAGTTACTTATAATCTTATTGCTGTCGCTGATATTCTAAACAACGCTGACAAATGTTACAAAATTATCCTCATCACTCATAGGTTTGCACCTGATTTGTGCTAAAAGAAAAATAGAGAAACTAGTGAGTCATATCACGTAAACACGATGAACACAGTTTCTGTAAAGCACAAAGAAAGAATCGCTATCTTTTAATTAGTCAGTTGTTGTAAAAAAAAATTATTTGTGAAAATCAAGACGTGCATCTTCCCTTGTAAAATGAATTTTTACCCCTTGACTGCAGGCACACGCGCAGGATGGACGTGCACCCGCGTACACACCCGAAAGCCTTTGCGGCATTAAAATGCATACATTGACATGAATCGGGGTTTTGTGTGTGTGTGTGTGTGTTTTGTGCCTGCGTGTTAAAGAGAGTAAATGCAGGGAATCTCTCGGTGTGCGGATGCTGAATGTGAAATGTCAATGTTATTGAACAGGTGCTGCGAGGCAGAGCTGTGATGTTTTTATTTCCAAGCTCTTGTAGAGCGAGGCAGAGTAGAGAGGGCTCATGGGATAATGGGGGAGGTTCAGGGGTGGGGGAGTGTGTGTGTGTGTGTGTGTGAGTGTGCGCGCATATGTGTCTTTGTGTGTGTGTGTGTGTGTGTGTGTTTTACAGTGTGTGTGTGTGTATAAGTGCCTAGATCTGTGTGCATCCAGTCTGGTTTGTTGGGCAGAGGGAAATGAATACTGGCTTAGAACAAATGCTCACAATCTCCACGTAGAAAATGTGAATGGCGCTGTGAAGCACTCTGTAACTGTTGGTTTTAAAATAATTAGTATTATTTTGTACAGCTTCATGGCTTTCGCTGGCTCCATTTGCCATATGTTCAACATGATGCCAAATACAGCAGCCGTCTTCACCTAGACATACACCTCTGCCAATCTGCTATCACCTCGTTTGTTCCATTTTCACCTCATTCATACTTTTCCCCTGTTCTCTCTGTGTGTGTTTGTCCCCCCCCCCACCTCCCCCACTCCAGTTTTTTTCTTGCAGACTGTCGTTGTGTCAGTACTTGTTGAAAGGCAGTGTGGCAGTGAGCTAGGAGGTGAATGCAGTCAAGGTTAGTCAACAATGCTTTGTGACACTGTAGCACTGGCGAGCGCAGTGTTTATTCCCTCTGCTCTAACCCACTCTTCTGCCCTCCCCCCCAAAAAATGTTCTGTTCCTGCCCCGCCCACTGGACCTTGATCATGTTCTCTCCCTGGCCTTTGTGCTCTCAACCTGATACCTCTCCATCATCCTCTTCATGTACTGACCTCCTCCTCCTCCTCCCTGCTGCAGCCATCTTGACTGTTGCGTGCAGTGCTCCTGGAGAGACTGGTTCAAGCCTGTCAGTGCCGCTTCATCCCTCAGTTGCTAGTTCACGCCAATCAATTCNCCCCCCCCCTGTATAAGCAGGTCTTCTTTGTTTGCAGCAGCTTTTTGCCAAACTTACACCTTCAAGCTGCCAGTCTTTCTTTCTTTTCTTTTCTTTTTTTTTTTATTGCAGTTTGATCTGTGATTCCTTTCATTGTAATTCCAGCGAACACATGTGAAAATGCAATTACTCTCTCGCTATTTCGGATCCACTCTCCAGCTATTTAACAACAACAACAAAAAAAGAAAAAAAGAAGAAGAGGTGCGAGAATGACAACAGCACCTATCTGAATGTCCACAACAACGGTGGAGAGTCCAGTCGTGATATGGAGGGAGCTGCAGTTCAAAGCCAGCTAGCAGGTTACTTAATGAGTTTGGTAATTGGCTGGCTGTGGCCTGCGTGCATCCCTGCCCTCCTGCTGCTGATGTGTGCAGGAACAGAGAGAGCTACAGCTTGCACTCCCGCGCTTCCCTCACTCGAGCTATCTATATTTCCCTTCATCCATCCCTCTGCTACAAGCTGACTTGTGGAGCTAATGCTGCGCAAACCCTCCACTGTTTATTTCTCACTGTTTGTTCCCCGTTATAAAGACAGTTAACATGTTAGGTTTCCAATCTGCTCAGTATTGAACATCAACATTACTCTATCTCTCCTTCCCTCAGTCTCTCCCACTGGGTTAGTAGCCTTCTCACTTCCTAACACACACACACACACACATTTTTTGTATGTTATATGCTTTGTGCATTACGGGGAGTATGCGCATCCACAGATGCAATTGTGCATTAGCATATTGAGAAACATACCTCCATACCCAGCTGGTTCAAACAATAAAGACGGGTCGTGCGCTTGCCATGTAATCATAAATGACGCACAACAAAATGTTCAACACAAAAGGGACGCTTTTTCTGGAGGAACAAAATTCAAAATGACCGTCATGGTTTAGCTGTGATTGAGAAGGAAGTATAGTTTTTTTTAGTCCAGGCTGCTTATTGCTTTGTTAGTACAGAAGATTTAACAACTTTGCACTAGTGAGGCTGTCCTAATATATATTCTTTCTAATGAGTGAGCTTCACACCTTTCTACTAATTCCCATTAATGTCCATTTTGTAGCTTTTAGAAAGAAGTAAATAAATCTGGCATGCATTAGTAAATGTAGCTGTCTCTTGTTGCAAGTCTGCTGCCAAGCTTTTTATCTACTCCCTCAGTGGAACAGTTGATTCTGAACGCTGTAGGGGTTGGAAGGCCAAAGCACAGCTAAGTGGCTCCTCTTGACCTCAGCACTGATCTCCAAACTGTCTGCTCCGACTGCACACAGACTGATTTTAACCATTCGCTCCCACTAAAAACAGTCTAATCTCATAACACAGCCTCAACACCCTGACTGCACGCTGTCTCTTTGAATAACACATCTTTTTCTCACCGCACCCAGTGCTGACATGCTGACCGTACATTTGCCTTTGAGATTACTTCCCTCTGCTGTTATTCATGCCAAATGAAAAAAAAGGAGAAAAAAAGCGAAAGTGAGGTGGGAAAAGCCAAGCTGTGAAAAATTAGCTCGAATGACTTGAGATGCTTGTTACTCTGACTTATAATGGATGTGGTTATTCTAGTTACTGTTATGTATGTGTAAACTAGATGGCTGAATCATTAGCTTGCACACTGAGAGAAGCCGAGTGTGACCAGAGGAGAATAATTGATTTCTGAATAAGCGTTGGCACTGGAGGGAAAAATACAGCATTAAGGGCCATTGTGCCATATTGAGCATACGCACATGTCACGAATTAGCGTGTGGAGTAGATTTTTTGGTTTTACACATTATGAGCATCGGCTTCCCCACCCCAACCTCCTCCACAGGAGCGGCATGAAGCTGTACCTCTTCTCATTGTCCACAGGGTGGCAGTGTATGGAGGTGAGACTGCCATGTGCTCTGTGTGAAATGGAGCATTCGCTGGTTACCTGAGACCACACAGTAATCACAACCCCACCCCCTAACTGCCACCCCCACCCCCCAAATTTCTTGCTTTCACGACCATGGACCTCATTTGCTTTGATAACTGCCAATCACGCTTAAACACAGCTTCACCCAGGAACAGTTCTTCCAAGCTGAGCACAGAGCTGAGCAGCAGACACATGTACTGTTTGTTTATCTTGCCGTGTCTTTGTACACAAAAGGATTTGCCTGAAATGTAAACTTCCTCTTTTGCACCACAGCCTGTCTGCACCCTGTCCCTCTGTGGCCCTCTTGGAACTACAGTCTCATTCCTCAGAGCCTGTTCTCAGTGCAGCCATGGCAGGCTGAACTGCTCTTTTATTCAGATGAATGAGGCCCTGTTTTTGCCTGGAGAATCAGACACAGACAGTCCATGTGAGAGCTTGAAGAATGTCTGTGGAAAATCAGGGACTTGGTGAAATAGCATCTGAGGTATTACACATGTGCATTTGCTTGTGACTGTGTTCACTCGCTCTGTATTTAGAGTTTACAGCCACATAAAGATTTGATTGATTGTTTTCTGTTTTTATGAGCATTTCACACCCCGATTTACTTTTACCTTGGCCTTTTTTTTCTCTCTCTTCGTTTCAGCAAGCTGTGATCTAATGGAAACTGTAGCGCGCTCTCTGTGTGAATTCAGACAGTGTGCGCTTCTATTAAAAGCTGTTTGTTTTCTACTCACACATTTATCAAAGTCTGCAAATGAGCAATCAGTTAGTGCTGTATTTTACAAAGAAAAATGCTGTGCTTTCTCCCACCACCATTTAATCAATTTATCTGCCAGGTGGCAGCTACCCCCATCTGGAGTAAGGTTTACTTACATTCGTTTTTTAAATATGCAATACTTTAACCAAATGGCTGCTGCAAGCAAGTTTCACTCTCTTGAGTAGCTTGTGTAGCTTGGCAAAGAGATTAGACATATGTAGCCTACAAGTGTCTTGGTTTTCAGAGTGTTGCGAGGCTGCCAAATGTGACTGTGAATAGCTATGTAAACAAGATAGCTATGCAAGGCTAGACCTTGCTCTGATTGCCTAAAGTGAAATACCTTTCCATGGCTTCTCTCACATTTTACAACTGTGTTAATGATGGCAAATAAAGCTTACTAGGTAGCAGCTTAATTACTAGCTGCCTGTTTGGACTGAAACCAAAAGACAGCTTGATTTTCCAGTAAGCATTGTCACCTTGATGAGGAGAAATAGAGAAATGTATAACCTCCATTGACTTTTTTCTTTTTAGCTAATGTTGATGTCCTCTGTCAAGTGTTATTCCTTTCAGCTAAAGCAACCGCCTCTGAAAACCTTGAATTTTGTTATTCACAACTGTTTAGTTAACCATATTTAGTTGAGTAATTTGCTTGAGTTACTTTGTTGGGAGATTGAAAAGGATTGTTTTATTGCACTCCCACCCCCCCACCCCCCCCAATCCGCTCCAGGCAAAGTCTGTGTTTTAATTAGTCGAGCAAGACCCTGTTTTCCCTTTGGATTCCCCCAACTTGTAAAGTGTTCTCCTCTGAATCTATGAAGGCTAAAAGGGGCAATGAATGATTTGAAGTCAGCTTTCTTTTGGCTTGCCTGCCAGCTCAGAAAGGGGAGGGGCTTTCAGCACTCGCCTCAGTATGAGGAACAGTAACTTCAAGCAGCAGTCACACAGAGTCTTTGTTCTTTATGGATATAGTACGTGTGGTGGAGACAGTCACTGCTTTAAAGCCCCATCTGGAAGAGCGCTGTTCGAATATCTAATACAAGAAGAAAGGCTTCTTTAGATAATACCTGCCTAAGAATGGTAAAATAGTCTCAAAGATCAATCTAGCACATCCGTTTTGCCTCCTTTTATTATGTGTTGGCAGCGGGGGAAGTTAGCTTGTTACACTGTAGAGATTTAGTCATGTGTTAAAGTCGAGCCTCTGAAGTACACCCCCACCGCCGCCACCAGCACCAGCACCCAGCCTAACCCTCTTCCTGGTGTACGAGTCTGTTTTCTTCTCTCAATCCGTTTTTTTTTTTTTTTTCCTTCAACTTGTCTGCTCATCCCTGGTGAATGTATTAAATGAAGTTACTAGATATGAGTGCTTAAGAGGCCAAGGCCTCTGAGGCTTGCCAAGTCTCTCACAGGCTTGGCTCAGTCATCCATGTCACTTTTTTTTCTGTTGTTTCAGCTACTGGCTGACTTATTTGTGTTGCTGAGCACTTTTTCTCCCCCTTTTCTGTCTGTCTCTATCTCCTCTGCTCTCCGTTTGCTGCCTCTGAGTGGCTTGTTTTTTTCTGCAGCGTGGAGAAATCAGGCTAAAGCAAACAGTTTGTGTCAGCCACAGCTTTTGTTAAGTATTCATTTTTAATGAGGGTAAGTGGCTACAGAATCCTATAAACCATAAATGGAGTAGACAGACCAGGGAGGGGGAGGCGAGGGGGCATGTGGGTCTTTGATTCAGTGGCAGTCTTTTTGTTCAGTAACACTTGTACTAATTGTGTTTGATGTGGATGAGGGAAAACGTATTTCAAAATGATAGCTTGTGTTTGCTTTAATGTGCTGTTTGTTTGGGGGGGGGGGGGTTGTCCTCTTCCACCTCTTCTGGTTTTGTTAACTTCTACAGGAATTGTTCTCCTCTAATACTCTTTAGGAAAGGAGTGTTAGAGGAAAGTGCCATTTTTCTCTTTCATGCGGCTCTGTTAAATTTCATTGCCTCTGAATTCAAAAACAGAGACCAAGGAACCAGATTCTGTTCTGTCGGGATAGAAGGCGGCAGTATAGCTGTAGAGAGGGGCGCTCGGGGAAAAGGTATTGTGATGGGCCGTTTGAATGCTGAACAGAATTGAATAGACACAGTCAGCTTCCCAGATACATGCTTAGGCCTGTAGAATGTGGAGTGCTTTGCTTGTAACTGCACCGGTTGTCTCCTTTCATTATCGGTTAATGGTGCCCAACTTGACAGAGCCATGTGATAAACAGAGGAGCTGTGAAATCCTGGAGGTGGAGTTCTCGTCCGCCTGATAATGGGATCTCATCTGTCGGGGAGGGGAGCCTGCCCGGCCAGCCAATCCAGCTTTGCTTCGCACTGCCTTCAGAGTGGATTCGCTGCACTCACCCTTCACTGCTGTCTTGGGCCAACTTAAGCCTCGCACTGTGCTGGAAATGGTGGCATTTTGACTCACTAGACTGAAAAATCTTTGTATTCCTTTTTACGCTTTGATTGTGTGATAGAAACTGAGGGAGACATGCGTTTCCACCTCCTTATCCATCTTGGACCCTTTGAATGTTTGTGTGTCTCAGGAAAGGAGGCAGAGTCTGTGTGTAAATATCATAAACATTGACCCTGTGAAATGTATACATACTGTGATAAGGGAGGAGCTGTGGCTGCGGTGGTGTTGGGTTTCTATGTGTAGCTGGAGGGGGGGGGTCGACATCTCAGGACAGTTGCCGAAGGAGCTGGAAAAGGTTTTACCAGCACTCTGTTGCACAGCAGATCGCCACCACCCCCCGCCGCCATTGAAACGAAGACGACCAGTGTGGTTTGTAGCACAATGAAGGGCCCCCTGCACACCACCCCTCAACTCAATTTCTATCGATCCTCTGCTGCCTGCCTCTCCTGCTGCCCATGTTTGCCTTTTGTGCAAAAAAAAAGAGCCCAATGCACTATTTGCTTTAGTTAATTGGATTTTTACAGTGATCCAATATCTTGTTTAAGACAATGAAAATGTGTCAAGCTGCTCGCTGGGTGAAAGGAAAATTATCCTTTTCATTTATAACTTAATGCAGTCCACCCTTGTGTTCCTGCTCTGCTGAGGTGTGTGGGGGTGCCTCCTATTTTTCTCTCAATGGTAGCATTTAGATAAAGGTGTGTGTGTG